>JAECWU010000141.1:0-133172 GCA_018150985.1 Chymomyza costata | reverse complement strand
ACTAATTCAGATTTTCAGTTAACCCTCTAGGCCCCAAGCGTGCCTCAAGGCACGTTTTAATTATCATTCGTGAATTTTCGCATTTAAAAATTTTTTTTTTTTATTTCTATATTTTATCTATTTCGGGAAAATTTTAGTTTTAAAAAAAAAATTTTTTTTTTGATTTCCACGAGTCGTCAAAACTAACCCACCTTGAGGCACGCTTGGGACAACTAGCCTATAAAATTTGTTTCGATTAGTACCAAATGTATTTTCGTTGAAGAGCGTTATTATACGAAAACATGCCTTAAACTGTCATGGATCGTCAAAAACACATAAAACTATCGTCCCTATCAGATAGGGAAACTCTGCAATTTTTGGAAACGATGAGTTTTGGTGATGATGCTGATGAAGAAGAAAACGGACTGGAGCGTTTTGATGAATATGTCCATTACGAGTCCAATCTTGAGATAAATAAAGGTACTTAAGAGTTTATTAATACAGGGTAAACTAATCTGAGTCAGCTTTGGAGTCTGACGTGCTTTGGAGCCCATGCGGGAGTTACACTTTGATACATTTTTTGTCTCCAGACAATTTATGCCCCCAAACGCTGAGCCTGACAAAATCATCAACATCGGAAAAGGTATATATATTAATTATATGCTTTGGGAATTTTTAAACAGCACTTCCACTGCTTGTTTACCTACGAACCCGTGGAATTCATGCCTGGGGTACCATTAGCCTTAATCGAGTTCCGAGCTATGAGCTGTCCATGGATAGTGACCCAAGGGGAAACTTAGAGGATCTCTATGGAATTCTGTGCTACAGTGACTGGTGTTCCTCATCAGTTCGGAAAGTTAACAAATCTCTCTGAATCCGTAAATCCACCTAATCAGGCACTAAACCTTCTGGAAACGATTAACGAGATAACACCAAAATTTTACGGTTCATAAAATTTGAAAGAGTATTTACTGGCACATAATAACAATATGGGTGCCGTTGATTTCATGGATAGATCTTTTGGAAGGTAGCAAATTCCTCTGAAGGCCAAAAGGTATACAAGCCGCTTATTCCTGCATTTGCTGCACATAGCGACATGCAATTAAATTGCACCTAAGCCTAAGGACAAGCTAACATTGAAAAGCAAATATATTTGTAAACTTCAGATTTTCAATTTTTTCTTAAAAAAAAATTAAAAATATTTATTGAAATAATAATAACAACAACAATAATGATATTTGAATATCTGGTTCTGAACAAAAAAATAGTTTTGTTTGAAAATAAAAAAAAATTTGCTGCATCATCAAACTATTTTTATTGACTGATCGTCCCAAGCATGCCTCAAGGCACGCTACCAATTTTACCCCATAAAACCCCAACCTAATGAAAATTTTTTTTTTTTTAAATTTTGTATTTTTTTTTCAACAAAATTAACACAAAAATATTTTTTTTTTCAAAAAAAAAAAATTGGGATCCAGAGGGTTAAATTAAATTTTATTCTTTTAAAGTAAGACCAAAAATCTGCATATAATATTACATATAAACCTTTAATTCAAAAAATTTTTAAATTTTCAACTTAAAACGAAACTTATTAAAATTAAATAAAAAAGTTCTCAAATTAAGATTTTAACAATTTTTTTAATAAAAAAATTTAATTGGTATTTTCAATTTTCCAAAATTTAAGATATTTCTTCTTATAATAAGAAGAGTTCTTAAAATATTACTAAAACTACGATTGAAAAAAAATTGAAACAAAATTTGATCATAAATGTTTTTTGTAATTAATAACACAGACAAACATGGTTTAGTTGTTGGAAAGCTTTGGGTCATTTCCGAAGTAATTTGCTGCGTAGAAACAGAATCCGGGACCATAATTGGCCTATCACGTCAGGGTTTTGAGATATTTGAGGTTATGTACCCGAAAAACGGCGTATGTACTTATATATATATGTGAGGAAAGCAGAATTTTAGAAGTTATTGAAGATATTTTCAATTTGATTATATTGTTTTTTGGCCCCAAAAATGTGTAATAAACGTGTGAACTCCTAAACCGAAAATCGAATTTAATTTTAATTTACTTCGAAACATACCACACAAACTTTTTTTTTTTAAATTTTTTTAGTTTTTTTTTTTTTCCTGAATCCGAGTTCGATATCAAAAAACTCGAATTTTTTTATACATAAATTATAGCCGATAGCAGTTTTTAATTTTCATTGAATTTCAATTTTTTTCCTAAAAAACTTAATGATGTTATCATATTAGAATTTAGCAGAAAGTAATAGATTTGTAAAATTACAAAACAAAACAAAGGGTACCAAACCAAAAATTTTTTTTTATGGGTTTTTTGTTTTGGACTCCGAAACAACTTAAAAATGCAATGGTCTGTTGTTAAATATTGTAAACTAGTGTTGAGTACGCAGTTAGATTTATTTGTTTACTAACATTAAATATGATATAAGGCTTGAAATATTGAAACAAGGGGGCTCTGCCCCCCTGCGCACTTTACAAACCTACCAAACCATAAAAAAAATTCTACCATACAAACTTTGTCCCTTCATTTCTGCTACTGGCAGTTGGGTGCGAGCTATTCAAAAATATGAAAAGTTTTTTCTTTAATATATAAATGACAGCTTTTCTAAAGAAACTTTAAGTTGCACTAAATTTTAGAACTGCCATTCCAAGCTTGAAATTTTGATGGACGATGCTTAAATTGATGTACAATATTTAGACCTGCTCTAGGTAAATGCCTTTATTGTTGCTGGCTGCCTTATAAACGATATGCTTCAATTGCTTTGCCAAAATCACAAAATAAAAAAAATTTGCTTTCCTTTATGCCACCTCAGGATGCCTGACTAACGCTAATTTCCGTTCCCAAGTTTCATTCTATTTTATTTTATTTTATTTTCATTTTGTTCTCTGTTGAGCTAATGACATTTGTGTCAATAAAAATGATCAATCATTGGCCCCGAGGGTTGACAAAGCCTCAAAAGGGGCTCACTGGTAAGTAGCTGCTGCCACATTTGACTGACTACACACTTGTACACGACAGACGGGGGGAGGGCAGGGTGCAGCACTTTAAACCAAGTCAATGGATTGGGCTTGCAAGAGAACTCTATGGGAAATGCGCTTATCATGTTATAATGTTGATGATGAAGATGACGACGACGATGATGATGATGCAGTCATGTGTGTGTGCCAAGTTCACAATAGCAACGTGTGCCAAAAAAAAATAAAAGGGCTTCATAAATAAATAGAAAAAAAAACAAAATAAGTAAGAGGCTGCCGAAAGTTCTTAATGCCAATACCAATTGATGAGGCTTAAAGCCTAGCTTAAAGCGGAAAAATGGCAATAAAATGCAGCGGATATAATATTTGTCATCCAGGGATGCCACAATAATTTTTGGTATGGTTACAGATCCTCAATAAGAACAAAAGTGAAGAAAGAAATTTTTTTCAGTGCCACGATTTTTAATTAAGAATTATTTGTATTGTTTTTAAGATTTTGCAAAAAAGTGGTCTTACATATTGTAACATTTGTATAATTATAGGGACTACTGGAAATAATCACGAAAAAACTTGAAATTGGATTTGGAAAAAAACTATGAGTTTCCTTGTAAGAAATTCCAAAAAAATTCTTTTTAAAAACATCCCCATAAAAGATTAAGATATATGACAATTTTATAGGGGTTTTAAAAAAAGACATTATATAATTCCGAAATGGTTAAAAGAGTAATGAGAGTATCACTCAGGTGCTCCTATAGAATTTTACAATTTTACAATTTTTTTTAATGAAGATTGACTTATAAGTAAAAAATAATTTTCCTAAAAATTAAAGTTTTTTAACTAAAGGCCTATACACAGTTCGGAAAATTTCGCGCGGGCTGGCAGGAGATTGTTGAAGCATCAATCTTCTCATTTAACACTTCACACAAGTCCGTATTAGTGTATCTGCTGAAAAAAACTGAGATCTGGTTCTCTACGGTACTCAGATTGAAGTCACGATGACGTCGTATTTGCATTCCGAAATAAAGCGAAGTACTTTCTGATTTGGAACATATAGCGGTTTGACTTAGCAGCGATACCGTAGATCTGTATAATATGTCTCCATGTAGTCGCTATGATCTGTTATAAAATACCATCCGTTTAAAGCAAAGGTGCAGATAGCAACCTTTATTCAGAATCCAGTGGAGCTGATCCATTTTGATGAAGAACTCGCGGTAAGTATGGTCCAGAGTAGTGTGACGTCATCAGGCATAGTGATAAAAAATTTCGTATGAAATTTTGGGCATGATTGCAAAATATCTTCCTGATATCCTTAGCCGAAGCTACAAGAAACATCTTTATCGGGAAGTTGCCCGTAGGCGCAGGAAAATCGGCCTCAAATCTGTATATATACACATATATATATACTTATAGTTAGGTAGGTAGTTATCCGACACACCTAGGCCTGCAAAAGGCCCGTTGTGATGCCACTTGAGCTAGTCCTTACTCTCCTGTATCCTCTCTGAGCCAACCTGTCGATTTAATGAACGAATTAATCTTATTTAATCTGATTTTTGCGAATTCAGTAACATATCTATAACTTCGGATCCCAGTGTATTCAGTCTCCTCCATGCATCCACACAGGAGATGTACCACTGTTTCCTCTTCTTCTACATCCTGACAACTCCTGCAGTAGTCAAAATAAGGCACTCCCAATCTATTGGCGTGCCTACCAATAAGACAATGTGCAGTAAGAGCTCCTATCGTTAATCGTATGTCAAGTCTGTTTTGTTTTAAAAGTTGCTTGGCTCCAACTGAGCTCCATTGCGGCCAAGTTTTCCTAGTATTAAGACCGGTTCCAGCTTACACATTCACTATGGCTTGCATCATGAATGATATTCCTATCTTTTAATAATTTTCACGTCGCTAGTGGCATAGGTACCAAAGCTGATGTGGTAACGAATTTTGTAACATCTAGTAGTAGCTCGTAACATTCCATCACTCTTTTGAATGTGAGCCCTAATGATTGTAATGCTTTTAATGCAGCCTGACTGTCAGAACAGATCTGAATCTCTCTTTCGGTTAATACGCGCTTCTAAATGATGAGAATACTTTCCATAATAGCTGCTTGGAAGACACTACAATGATCTGGTAAACGGAAGGATTCGTTAACGTTCCGAATAGACACCCCCTCCCACCTGCTCATTGAGTTTTGATCCACCCGCAAAGATGGTAATCTTGCTATTACTGTCTAGTATACCATTGTCCCAAACTTCACGAAATGGGAAACTTACTCTGATCGGTTTGTCTACGAATAACTTCATTGAGTTAGAAAAGTCAGTGGTTCTGGGAATATGCGGAAATCCTCTAGAACTAATGGCCAGATTTGAAGATTCTCTTCGCCTTAAGGCCGATTTCACTGCTGACTGTTTACTATATAGATCTATCGGCAATGGATGCAGCATAAAATTTAATGCTGCTGTGGGAGTCGTTCCAAGGGCACCACTGATACTAAAGCTGCCTTCAGGATATATGGAAAAACTCCATTGCAGTATTCTTTCTTTTGAAATGCTTTGAGAGTATACGATGCCGATACTGTGGCCAGAGCGGTAGTGTCCTTACTCATAACAAGCCTAGAAGTGAACCGTCTTTATACCCTGTACCTATAGGTGCATAGGGTATACTAAATTTGTGCAATGTATGTGACGGACAGAAGGAGGCGTGGCGAACCCCAAGTCCTTTATACCAAAATGCTTATCATAACCCCGGGTAGCGATTGAGCCATGTCCGTCTGTCCGTCCGTCTGTCCGTCCATCTGTCCGTCCATCCCTCAGTCCGTCTGTCCGTTTGTATGCACATCTATATCTCGAAGACTATAAGAGCTAGAGATACGAACCTTTATCAGCGCATATTTCCTCAGAAGATGAAGTTTGTTGAATCATGTCAATATCTCTCCCCGTTCCACCGTAGCAGAGTTTCGCGGTTTTAAGCTAAATGGTTTAATATTTTAATCTGAAACAGAGCGATGCGTTGTAGTCACATGCATCGGTGTGTCAAAAATAAACAAAATCGGACAAATACAACAAAAGTTATAATCAAAAATGTACAAATTTCACATCCCCTTGCCTATAAACTGCGTCAACATTTGACTCTATGTAATTATAGTAGCAAGTGACCTAGAATCACCAATTTTGGTAAGCTGGTTCATATGGCTCTAATGAACAAATCCACATCTAAACTCACCCTCAATCGATTTACCGTGTTTTCTCCAACACCCTTCAACATATCTCCTTGAAACTTACCCCATATGCTTTAAATAACTTCTTTGAAGCAAATTTTGATTTTCATTAAAATCGGCTAAAAGCGGAACTTATAGGTATAAATATCATTTTGCACCAAAAAAAAAAATGTTCCAATTGGAAAGTTCATAGAGAGAATATGCAGGAATAAAACTTTTTTGAAAAAAAAGGTGCAGGGTATTATACTGTCGGGCACCGCCTCGACTGTATTACATTTTTTCAATACTTGCGATACTGAAATAAGAAGACTGATTGGACGGTACGACTATACGTAATGCTAGGGTTTCTCAGACTTTAGGGTCATTATGATCCTCGCCATTTTTCTTTTTATGAGGAAATACTGCAACCTTAAGCCGAATTTAATAAATAATATGAGAAAGAGGGTTGCACGTTTGGGGAGCGTTTTTAATCAAACCATGCACTAGCGTTTTTAGTTTATGGATCAACTGTCCTAGCTCCTTCAAATAGAAAGGCTGGGGTGCATATATGCAGCTGATATGATAAGATGTTCTCCGTGCGTATCTTAAATACCGAACATTTCATCTAACCAGCTGTAAGTTCTCTGGGACTATGTATATATGTATGTTATACTAGCTATACCCGTCACGCCTTGCTCTGCCGTTTTCTAAATTTAAAGAAGTACTAATATCGTTACAACAATATTCACTTTTTATTTTGGATAATTGTGTATTTTAATTCTTTTTATCGAGAAAAGTCTGACAATTGAAGTTTTCAACTGAATGCTATTTATTGAAGTGCATTTGGATACACTATGTTTTTAGTTGCTCCATCTGGAGCATATACGTATAAGTCAGATGGTTTTCCAACATGTGAGCAGGCTACATATATTGTCCATGGGAGAAGCATGGATTCTCTAAATTCAATCCACATACTTGTAGCGATTGTCCTTGCGCTTTGTTGATTGTCATTGCAAATGCGAGTCGTATTGGAAACTGCGTAGGTTTTAATTCGAAAGGCATATCTGTTGATGTCATTGGATTGCGGGGTAACAGCCCATTTTCTCCTTTGAATTTGCTATTCAAAATGGTTGCTTCGATGTTATTGTTCATCGTTTTTTTCACTGCAAGTCTGGTTCCATTGCAAATATGAGGTGGATCAATGTTTCTGTGGAGTATAATAGGAACACCAATTTTCAAGCTCAAAATGTGTGGTGGCAAACCTGGTAAATCGAGTGAATACAAAAATGCAGTGGGATAATGCACAACTTCGTCTTGGTTCATAACACTGTCTACTGATTTATGTGTGTCGCCTGATATCTCATTTCGAATGATGATATTAATAGCATTGACATACACGTTCTTTGCAGCTAATATACAATCTTTCTGATTCATTACGTTGGCTGCGCTGCTCTTCAGTCAAATTATTTCTTGCAACTCTATTTTGTTGATTTTTACGTGTTTTTCGTCCGATGTTTTGTCTTTTCGGTGGCATGCTTCTTTGTACCTTTGTATGAAGAAATTGGCTTACACAAAAACACTTACAAATTTCTATGAATTAATCCTTTTTATACCCTGTACCGTATGGTACAAAGGGTATATTGTGTTTGTGCAAGCCGAAAATGTATGTAACGTACAGAAGGAGACGTCGGAGACCCCCCAAAGTTACCTAAAGTATGATCAGTGTGACTCGAGAAGTCGATATACCCATGTCCGTCTGTCCGTCTGTCCGTCTGTCTGTCTGTCCGTATGTCCGTCTGTCCGTCTGTCCGTCTGTCCGTATGAACGCCTAGATCTCAGAGATGGTAAGAGCTAGAGCAACCAAACTTTCAGATAAGATCCCTTGTTAATCCATAGGAGACAAGTTTATTTTATTTTTTGATATCGGGATTACATAATATAGCTCCCATAGGGGTGTTTCAGAGGACCTCGAAAAAAGAAAAAGTTTTAGATGGATAATTCGTTTGTTTATAAAGATATCATAACCAAATCTGGCAGTCGGAAGTTTTTTAGAGATCCCCAGCACTGTAGCAAATTTTATCAAAATCGGTTGACTATATCATATAGCTCCCATAGGATCGATCGGTCGAAAAAAGGTTTTTTTTACAAAATTCGTTGTGTTTCGTTTGGTTTTGATGATATCGGAACCAAATTCGGCAATAGGAAGTTTTTTAGAGTTCTTAAGCACTGTTACAAATTTGATCAAAATCGGTTGACTATATCATATAGCTCCCATAGGACCAATCGGTCAAAAAATCGTTTTTTCTACAAAATTCGTTGCGTTTCGTTTGTTTGTAAAGATATTGTTGACAAATTTGGCATTAAGAAGTTTTTTAGAGTACCCAAGCACTGCACCAAGTTTGATCAAAATCGGTTGGCTATATCATATAGCTCCCATAGGAACAATTGGTCAAAAAAACGCTTTTTTTACAAAATTCGTTGTGTTTCGTTTGGTTTTGAAGATATCGGAACCAAATTTGGCTGTCGGGAGTTTTTTATAGTTCCCAATCAGTGTACTAAATTTGATCAAAATCGGTTGACTATATCATATAGTCCCCATAGGACCGATCGGTCAAAAAAATTGTTTGGTGCAAAATTCGACTGATTTCTTTTTTTTTATGAAAATATCGTAACCAAATTCGCCGAATAAAATATCTTTTGAAGGTTTTAAGCAATGTGTCGGACTTAATTGCAATGTGGTGGTACAGGGTATCCCAAAGTCGTCTGCGCCCGACTTTAACGTACGCCATCTTTTAATTTTTATATTTTTTTATTTTTCTTTATGTGAATTTTGACTCCAGTAAGTGTTTTCTTTATCATTAGCAATAAGCTTCCAATTCAAAATATTCGTGTCAAATTTGAATTAAATGGAAACTGAGTGAACACTGTGTTTTTTCGTTGCATTTGAAAACTATGCTCAGTACTCAGCGCCACCTATCGAAAGTTGTCCATACTTATGTTGTAAACCTTCACGACAACATACCGAACATAGCCTGTAAATATGAACACAATTACACTGCAATAAAGTGGATTCTATAAGCCTCGCACAAACATACATTCATTTTTATTATATATACATATGTATATATATAGATTTATAACTCCCAACACATTTGCTTATTATTTTATAAATATTTTTATATATTTTATAATAAAAAAATTTTAATTCAATTAAATTTAAATTTTTTCCTTTTGTTATTTTTCTGATTATAAACTTAATTTTTAGCTTTCCAAAGAAAATTCATATAAAAATAATTATTGCTGCGATTAAGCAAAATAAATGTAAAACTCAACGAAAAACATTTTTGCTTATTTTATATTAATAAAATAAAAAATTTATAGCGTTAAAAATGTGCGCCTTTCTTTAAGTTAAAAAGTGCAAATTTAATTATTTTACTTAGTTGCAAAGTAATAGTATGCAAGTGTGTGTAAAGTGGAGTTGTCTATTTCCATTGTCAGCCAAATTACACTGGACAACAAAGTTTTGGAAGCACGTAACTGACAGAAGCCAAAAATGGCAACAGCTGTTGTTGTCATTGCTGCAACTGTAAAACTTTTTTATACAATAAACTAAAACAACAAAAAAAAAGTAAGACGAAAAATAAAAAACATAAAACTAAAATAAATTGCGAATAAATTTTAATTGTTTTGGACAATTAAAAATGACATTTTATTAAAAAAATGACTAATATAAATACACTTATGTATTTGTGTGAGCAGCGCAACAACAATAAATTCTATATATACACTTTTATTTAATTTTATCTACAATTTCAAATACGTGTGTGTGTGTGTTGTATGCGTGTGTATATTGTATCTGTACATATTTTTGTAGCTGTGAGTTTGCCTGTTAAAAATTCTGCTACTGCTGCTAAACAAATTAAATTAGACAACTTTTATTCATTCGTTTGACATTTTTATTTGTTTTCAAACTAATTTTATTCTCCAGGCTTGGACAGAGAAGCTGCAACTACAAAATCCTCAACATCCTTAACAATTAACAACAAATAAAATTTGCAGCTTTTAGTTAAAATTTTTGAGCAATTGCTACTCAGCTTAATTGTTTGCCATGACATTTCAACGCTTTTGTAAGAATTTAATTAAATGTCATTTGCATAATGACCTGACCAGACCGGACCCAACCAGACCAGACCCGAACAAACAACCGACAGTCTGGACCGCTCTCTCCAGCAACCCTAGTACAATTCAGTTCAAAGTTTAAAATGTTTACCTAAAGTATTTATGTCACTTTTTAAATGTATGAATATTGAAAAAAAAAAAAGAAAAGAAAAATATTGATAAATGCTTATCGCCCATCGATTGCAATCACATTGGTTGATAATGTTTTACATTGAGATTTTCAATCAAACTAAAAAGTAAGTGACACGGTGGCTGACATTGCTACAAATCATTTACTTGGGCCCCCACAAGGTACAAAATTTTGAGCTATTAAGAGATCACAAAAAATTTATACTTTCAATTTCATTTTACTTTTAAATAATTTCTACTTTTTTTCCACGAATATAGCGAGCAACCAAATATTCATTTCGTAATCGAACAAACTGCAATATCCATTAATAAAATAAATTATACAAATTTTTCTTTAATTACTAATTGATCATCGGTTTAGAATTTGCTAAAAACTAGAGGGTTCCGCTCCATGCGTGCTTTGCACGCTAACCCCCGGACTTCTTTATTTAATTTAGATCATCCAGACTATTGTTTTTCAAGGGTTGCTAATGCTGCCGTTGCTATTCCCCCTTCCATGAGAAATTTTAATGTTTCATAAGAGTTTTCACCTGCATGACTTCAACGTATCGAGGTAAAACTTACATTGTACACATCGTATGAGGCGTGGCTATCATATAGTGTTAGTTTCACCTCAATACGTTCAAGCATACGAACACAATCGGTACCACACTGTTGACGTACAATGCCGGGCAAAAATTTCCGGACACTTGAGAAATTATACAGAATTGCTCAGCGAACTCGAAAAGAGCTTCAAGCATGTTTTAAAATTGATCAAATAAGTAATTATCAGCAACATAAATTCATCAATAAACTAAGTTAATAATTTTTGTTTGTGCAGTTTCTGCAAAACCTATCTGCAAAATAAACAAAAAGATAGAACCTTGAAAATCATGGAGTGGCCGGCCCAATCCCCTGATCTAAATCCAATCGAACTACTTTGGGATGAACTTGATCGTCAAGTCAGGAAACAGTTTCTGTCTTCGAAAGAAACTTTCTGGATTGCATTAAAGAAGACGTGGGAGCAGCTGGAACCAGCAGTTCTTGAAAAAACTTGTCAACAGAATGCCTCGAATCGTCGCAAAACTGTTGAAAGCTAAAGGTGTTTTTTTTTGACGAGAAAAAAGTATAATCGTTCTATGTGTACAAACATATTATCTGTTACAGTTGAAGTAATATATTGAATAGTTTTAAAAAGAGCAATCTTTAGAAAAAAGTTTTTTCACATCCTATCAATAGTTTCAAACGTTTATGATAAATTTTTTGAATTTGAAGGAGTAATTGTCAGGAAACTTTTGCTCGATTTATAAAAATTTAGGAAAAATAGCCAACAAAAAATTTAAAAATGCTGAAAATAGTATAATTATCCAAAAAATCTGAAAATTTCGATAAATACGACACAAATGCATAAAATTTTTTTAAAATTTGCCATAATTTATAAATAGCGATCAAGCCATGAATATGTCAAAAAAATGTTGAAGAATTGGAACATAAAAAAACACAAAAAACGGATAAGTAAAACTGACGAAATTAGCGATGAAATAAAGACACTTTTTTCAAAAAAAAAAATTTTTTTTTCCCCCATGTATCAGAATTGATTCCATAAAAAACATTTTGAAGCTTATTTTTGTTTTAAGAAAGCTAATTACTACCAATATAATTAAAAAATGTCGTTAGTAAAATTCTCAAAAATCAAAGAGTTCGATAAATAATCATTTATTAAAGATCCTACTTTATCATATGAAGTAAAAGTAAAGATAACAAAATAAGCTTTTAAGCAAACAATCAAACCGAACCAATGGTAAATGATAAGCATGTGAGCTCATTGACAAGAAGACACGACAGATATTGAGGCTTCCGATGTACAACTCTCATATCGTACGTGACATTATCAGTTTGTCTTTCTCAGCGCAGGGAGCCAACGGCAGCCGCCCAAAAAATAATATCAGTCAAGTACCGCCGAACTTTTTCTCCAGAAATCTTATCGGCAATGCAACAGCAGCGGTACAACTTTGTGCCACTGCTGCTGCTGTTCTACGCCGGTTTGCTGGAAGCTGAGTGTTAGTAAACGTGTTGTAAAATATTTGCAAAGTATGGTTCAATTTGTGTTTCATTTTGTAGCACCACAATGTTTTCACTTTACCTGGATCGGTCCTTATGCCAACAAATCGCAAATAATGCGTGAAAGCTGTGAATCACGTGTGGGTGATTATAATAATATACCCTGCGAGATGCCTCTGGTGGCCACGGGTGAGTAGACATGTTGACCAGATGATATTAACTGCTAAAACTGCTTGCTTTTTAGTGAATGACGCCGCACCGGATGTCAAGGCGCTCTGGCAAAATACTACGCTCAATCGTGAAGATTTTCTTTGTCAAATGACGGCCGGCTTTTCCTGCGTCAAGTTTTCCTACATCTTCAAGCGTGGCAGTAAGTATTACCAAACAATACCTTATAGCTAAAGCTGCTACTAAACTTTGACCAGTACAAAATATCACCTATATGTGTGCACGCGTCAACATGTCCAATGGCTGCTATCGTCACACCCATCCTTCAGGCATGCAAGTGGAGGCCTGTGTTTGCACCTCAAAGATGGGTCTCATACCCTGCAATGGTGCGGCACTTTTGGAACTGGCTGCACTCTGTCAAATTTTGGGCTTGTCATTTTGTTTGCTCAATGCTTTGTTATTGTTAAATAAACATCAAATAATTTAAAAGCCTCGTATCGCAACTACGTATGAGTAATATCCGGAAGTGCAATGGCAAATTGTTTAACCAACTATGGACAAATTGTTAGTGGGTTGGGTGGAGTATGCAAGCCACTTTTTACAGACAAAATCGGGCCATAAAACATTTATGACATTTCCGCGCTTTGATTTTGATAAATTTATGTAATTTATGTGATTTTTGTTTTTTTATGGGTCATGCGTCTATTTGTTATTGTTTTATCTCAGTCTTTCATGAAGGTGCTTGTGGGCCCATCCAAATGGAGCAGAAGTGACAGCCATAATCAGGCAATAAAGTCACTTATGACTAAAAAATCAATAATTTTCGCTTATAAGTATATACAGAGAGTTTTTTGGTAAGTAAGACTTCAAAAAGTTGCCAGATCTGGGACCTGTCTGATTTGCTAAACAAGTCGAAGCTCGTCATATATAGGATACAAATAATAAAATCGTTTAAAGTATCTTTTTAAAAGTCAAAAAGCTGGCAATTTCAAAGCTCCATTGGGTACACATAATAGCACAAGATAAAAGGTTATTTAACTCTGAACTTATAATAATTTTTGTGCCAAAGCTGATAAATTTTGAATTTGAATTTATATCTCTGCTATGGATTGCCAAGCAAAATAAGCAATAAATCAAACAACGGCAAAATTTCATAAAACAGCTGGAACAGCAAAATCTGGAACAGAGGCATTAATAAACACAGTAAGCGATAAACGCAAGAAGAGCGAGCAACGTTGCGTATGAGCAATTAATGCAGCCAACAATAACCCATCAACAAATATGTTCAATAGACAGAGGCGGATGCAGCTGGAAGGTCCTAGGAGTACAAACCAAAATATATGAGTTTCATGCGTGGGTATATGTTCTATACACAAATCACACTGTAAATGTATGTTGGGCCATCTTACATTTTTTTCTTAATGCGCCCCTGTTTAAAGCACATTTCATCTGTATACCTCTATTCATTTTAGCGTTTCTTGGATTTATTGAGGTTAGGATAAAATTAAGATCCTTGGGGCTTATTCTGATAGCGGATAAGGCTAATAAATGCGAAAAAATTACAACAAAAAATCCATGCAGACAGAAAGAGAGGAGAAAGAACATGAATATTCAGATGGGGAACGGGGGTACTAATGAAAAACGTAGTATATCCCCATAAACTAACTCCAGGTTATAGAAAGACAAGGTAAAGGGGTGGAAGTTTCAAAAGGAGAAAGAATAATAATAAAGAATGTCAGCCATTTTAAAAAAGAATTTTGCACCGGAGATCCTCTGATGCTCAGATATCAGATCCTGTTCCTACCACAAGGGGAAATGAACATCAAGACACTCTGGCTAAATGGCACGGGAAAAGCGGCCCATCGTCTAGAACTGTCTTGAAGCTGCAGCTGATAAATAAAGGAAAGGTGTGCAACCGATGCGAGGCGGGACGTAGAGCGACTCTGTATAAATGTTGATAGTCCCGTAACTCCACAACGAGGTTATGGTGTTTTCGAACGAACCACGTAAGTCGAAAGTACAGAAAAAAAACAAGCGAAGTTTCTTCTACTTATCCGTTTTCCAGAGAAATATTGTAGATTTCATTTAATAATAATAATAAACGAAATATCAATCAAAAACTCTATACATAAAACTTAAGAAGATACATGCATAAAAAAAAAGTTACATTTAAGAATTTTAAAGAGAAAAATTTATTCATTAAAACTAAAATGGGAAGTATTGTATATATAATATTAAGCAAAATAAATTAAATTAATAGTAGTAAATAAATAAATAAAGTTTAAATTCATTTAATATTTCATGAAAAATTTTGGTTATTATTTGGACCAAAGTTACTTCCGCTTATCCTTTTCCAAACAAATAACGTAAATTTTATTAAATATTTCGCACCAAAAAAAAAGTATTTATTTAAATTATAATAATAAATGAAATATTAATTCAAAATTCTACATATAAAAGTATGTGGCCCTATGCTCCTCATAGAAGTGACAGGATATAATATTATATATACAATAAATAAAATAATTTAATTAAATTACATGAAATAGTAAAAAAAAAATCAAATAATAATAATGTAATATCATTTAATATTTTATGAAAAATGTTGTTTATTATTCGGTCATGGGACTGAAGTTTCTTTCGCTTATCCTTTTTCCAAACAAATAATTCAAGTTTCATTTATTATTTTTTAAATTCATTAAAAAATTGATTCATTAATAATAAATAGAAATATTAAATAAAAATATACCAAATAATTGTAAACAAAATAAAAAAATTAAAATCTTTTGAAATTATTTGAAATACTGTTTCAAGTAAATAAACATCACAGCAACAAAAAAAAAAAAAAAAATTTGACGACTGAATTCGAAATTCAAATCTTAAAAGCTTTGAGTCCAAGTCTCCACCACATTTTCTATGCTTAAACATATACATATTTTTATACCAAAATTATTTTTTACCCATAATCCTACGCATATCATACAGCATAACTCATTTTCCTACTTGACGATTTTTCTATCTATTTCTTTTACTTCGTTCTGAAAATCAACTGGAAAAACGTAAAAATTAAAAAAAAAACAAAAATTGCATACGTTAAGAATCTCAAAAAATTTTCGCTACAACAAATTTGTGGCAAAGAAAAATGTTTGACATATTTCGAGAAAAAAAGATGGCGAACGTTAAAGTCGGGCGCAGACGACTTTGGGATACCCTGTACCACCTCATTGCAATTAAGTCCGACATATTGGTTAAGACCTCCAAAAGATATAATTTATTCGGCAAATTTGGCTACGATATTTTCATAAATAAACAGAAATCAGTCGAATTTTACACCAAAAATTTTTTTTTGACCGATCGGTCCTATGGCGACTATATGATATAGTCAACCGATTTTGATCAAATTTGGTACAGTGCTTCGGACCTCTCTCTTCGGACCGAGTGCCAAATTTGGTTACAATATCTTCACAAACAAACAAAATACAACGAATTTTGTACAAAACTCGATTTTTTGACCGATTGGTCCTATGGGAGCTATATGATATAGTCAACCGATTTTGATCAAATTTGGTACAGTGCTTGGGAACTCTAAAAAACTACTAATTGCCAAATTTGGTTACAATATCTTCACAAACAAACAAAATACAACGAATTTTGTACAAAACTCGATTTTTTGACCGATTGGTCCTAAGGGAGATATATGATATAGTCAACCGATTTTGATCAAATTTGGTACAGTGCTTGGGAACTGTAAAAAACTTCTTATTGCCAAATTTGGTTACAATATCTTCACAAATAAACGAAAAACAACGAATTTTGTACAAAACACGATTTTTTGACCGATTGGTCCTATGGGAGCTATATGATATAGTCAACCGATTTTGATCAAATTTGCTACAGTGCTTGGGAACTCTAAAAAACTTCTTAATGCCAAATATGGTTACGGTATCTTCACAAATAAACGAAACACAACGCATTTTGTACAAAAAACTAATTTTCGACCGATCGATCCTATGGGAGCTATATGATATAGTCAACCGATTTTGATAAAATTTGGTACAGTGCTGGGGGTCTCTAAAAAACTTCCGATTGCCAAATTTGGTTATGATATCTTCATAAACAAACGAATTATCCATCTAAAACTTTTGATTTTTTCGAGGTCCTCTGAAACACCCCTATGGGAGCTATATAATGTAATCCCGATATCAAAAAAATAAAATAAACTTGTCTCCTATGGATTAATAAGGGATCTTATCTGAAAGTTTGGTTGCTCTAGCTCTTACCATCTCTGAGATCTAGGCGTTCATACGGACAGACGGACAGACGGACAGACGGACAGACGGACAGACGGACAGACGGACATGGGTATATCGACTTCTCTAGTCACACTGATCATACTTTAGGTAACTTTGGGGGGTCTCCGACTTCTCCTTCTGTACGTTACATACATTTTCGGCTTGCACAAACACAATATACCCTTTGTACCATACGGTACAGGGTATAAAAAAGTATTTTTTTTAGATTTTTTTTTTTTTTAAATTAACAAATTTTCGATTTATTTTTTTTTAACATTATTCCACCATCTCGATTTGATTCATATTCACACCAAAAAAAATAACGTATAAAAACACGTCTTAAAACAAAAAAATTATGAATAAAATATTTAAGGAACATACTTAAAAAAAAATTTTTAAATTTCATTTTTTTTAAAGAAAATGTTAAAAAAAAGAGGTTCATCATTTGTATTAAATATTTTTGTTTTTTAACAGTTCTGTTGCCAACTTATATTAAAAAACAAAATTTCAAAAATATTCACTTATTCACAGTTTAACAATTTTTTTTACCCTATGCATCGAATTGCATCATTTGTTTTCAAAAATCGCTGGGGGTAGTTTCCAGTACCATATCTAGGTAGCCCCTTTGATATTTTTATACCCTGTACCGTATGGTACAAAGGGTATATTGTGTTTGTGCAAGCCGAAAATGTATGTAACGTACAGAAGGAGACGTCGGAAACCCCCTAAAGTTACCTAAAGTATGATCAGTGTGACTCGAGAAGTCGATATACCCATGTCCGTCTGTCCGTCTGTCCGTATGAACGCCTAGATCTCAGAGATGGTAAGAGCTAGAGCAACCAAACTTTCAGATAAGATCCCTTATTAATCCATAGGAGACAAGTTTATTTTATTTTTTTGATATCGGGGTTACATTATATAGCTCCCATAGGGGTGTTTCAGAGGACCTCGAAAAAAAGCAAAAGTTTTAGATGGATAATTCGTTTGTTTATGAAGATATCATAACCAAATTTGGCAACCGGAAGTTTTTTAGAGACCCCCAGCACTGTACCAAATTTTATCAAAATCGGTTGACTATATCATATAGCTCCCATAGGATCGATCGGTCGAAAAAATGTTTTTTTGTACAAAATTCGTTGTGTTTCGTTTGTTTGTGAAGATATCGTAACCAAATTTGGCATTAAGAAGTTTTTTAGAGCTCCCAAGCACTGTTCCAAATTTGATCAAAATCGGTTGACTATATCATATAGCTCCCATGAGACCAATCGGTCAAAAAATCGTTTTTTGTACAAAATTCGTTGCGTTTCGTTTGTTTGTAAAGATATTGTTGGCAAATTTGGCATTAAGAAGTCTTTTAGAGTACCCAAGCACTGTAGCAAATTTGATCAAAATCGGTTGACTATATTATATAGCTCCCATAGGAACAGTCGGTCAAAAAAACGCTTTTTTTTACAAAATTCATTGCGTTTCGTTTGGTTTTAAAGATATCGGAACCAAATTTGGCAGTCGGAAGTTTTTTATAGTTCCCAATCAGTGTACTAAATTTGATCAAAATCGGTTGACTATATCATATAGTCCCCATAGGACCGATCGGTCAAAAAAATTGTTTGGTGCAAAATTCGACTGATTTCTTTTTTTTTAATTTGCCGAATAAAATATCTTTTGGAGGTTTTAAGCAATGTGTCGGACTTAATTGCAATGTGGTGGTACAGGGTATCCCAAAGTCGTCTGCGCCCGACTTTAACGTACGCCATTTTTTAATTTGCCTTGTATTTTCTCCGCTTTGCTTTTCTAATGGGATATTGGTTATATGATTTTTACAATCTGGGTAATTTTTTGGAAAAAAAGCGAATATCAAAAATCCTTGCCTGAACTTGCAATTAGTTTAGGCAGGCAGCATCTGGAACTACTTTTTTAATTATTGTTAAGCTCGTTTAAAATCAAAAAATTTGAAGCATTAAAACCGTTTTGGGTCTTTCGAGGCATATTTCTGTTAAGAGAACTTCCCGAAATATACGTGTTTTTTACAAAGAACCAGTTTTATGAACCAGTTCCATAAAGCACGCTTAAATGGCCAGTCTTCCACTGTTAATAAACTTAAGAACCCTCGACATTTTTTTCTCATCCGCCTCTGCCTATACCTATTGGCTGGCAATTAAGTGCTGTCCAGGGGTATGATGATGGGCAAGGTTGCTAACTTTTTTGTTCAGTTTGAACAGTTGGACGCATTCAAATAAACTAATTTTAATGCCTCTTATTGGGTCTATAGCACGCAATGCAGCTCAATTGTATTGCGAATGCAGCCAATGTTGGTAAATGCACGAAGAGAGTAAGATATGAAAGCACAGAGACAGAGAGTGAGAGAACGATGCGAGATATGATGTGGAGTGAGCCCCAAGTCTGGAACTGTGCTTTTGCACAATTCTGCATATTTTTGTTTGGACATAAAAGAAATATACATATTTATTTTATTGTTGATATATTTTTTTTCAATATTTTTTTTTTGCCATATATTTTCACACAAAAAAAAAGTGCTGCACTCAGTGTTGGTAAATTATGCCGTTATGCGAGCTCATATTAACACTTGGCCGCCTCTTTTCGTTTGCTTTTTTTTTGGCATATGAGAATGCTGCCAATTTTTATTTAAATTACGTGCGTGTCCATTTTCATTTTGAAGTGCTACAAAAAAAAAAAAAATCCATAAACGAAAATACCAAAATGGCAATTGAACCATAGTCGTAGTAGTCTGGATTGTGCTCCAAAATTGGCCTGACCTGACTTTAATTTGCAGCTGTATTTATAGCTAACCAATTTATACTGGAAATGTGCACATTATGGTATGGCGTTAACCAACCCTAACTCTGGTAGCCGATCAGTGCGCTTATCTGGCCAAAACCAATTCAGAGCTTTGCTGCTATTGTTCTTGGTGTTGGGGGGTGTTTAAAAATAAATAAACATAATATTGTTGGGTGTGCCATTGTGTGATTAACGGGGCATGTGTGGGTTGCATTCAGAGGTGTAGCAGGCATTTTGTGAGAGGGGGTTTGTCGGATTGGACATCCACTTTCATGTACAGCAAAGCCAATTTAAATGCTTCGGAAACGCAAATCTCTTCTACACTGTTAAGTTAAGAAGAAAATCGAGTGGACAGTTAGTAAATGAATTTATCTATTTATATTTCCTGGCCCAAGAGCCATTTTCCTTGTTTTGTAAATCTTTTCCCAAGTTCCCTTTTGTTGATTTTGGGGTTAACATCAACACTCTTTATGGTTTTTATGGCAATTTTAAGAAAATTGCCTAAGCCTGCACTTTTTTCCATTTCGTTCTACATTTGGTCGGAACGTCTGTATGAACATCCAGTGCTAGCACAATGAAATTTTGACTCCTTATGTGAGCGGCCATATTATATTTATTTTGTTTTTTACTACCGGTCTCCTTTTATCCCCTAAATACTAGCAAATCAGAAATATCGGAATGACGAAAGCTTATAAAGTTATATATATACAGGTTCAATTCCCAATCAAGGAACTGTGTTATACTATCTTTTGCATTTTCAGCAAATCTTAAACATTTTTGCAGCACTGGTGTCCTAGGGTTAGAAGGGTCTATGACACAAAAACGTTTCAGCAACTTTATTTAGCTTTAAGGCCCATACGCAGTTCGAAAATTTTCGCACGGAATGACAAAACTTCATATAAAAATAAAATCCCATTTGGGATATCCCATTTGGATGAGATGGATACTTTCTGCAACGATTTATGGTTTGAGATGATAATGATAATTAGAGATATCATTAAATATTTTAGATCTTTTTTTATAATTCTCAAAATGTTGTATTATTTACGATTTAGGTTTCAGTTCAAGTTAACTTCTTCTTCTTCTTCTTGCTATCCTCATCTCCCAGTGGAGCATAGGGCCTCAACAATCAACCTGAATCTTACTCTATTGATTGCTTATCTGCATATAGGGTTCCACGAATAATCATTATCATTTAATTCGCTTTCGACCGTTCTTCGCCAAGTCATAGCAAGGGCACCAGGTCGGCGGGATACTTGTGGGTTCCATCGTAACGCTTGCTCCAACGCCATTTACGCATCTTGACCAAGTTCTAACTTCTTGAGCAACATTAATCAATGTTTTTTCTGGAAATTTTCAAAATGCAAACTTTTTTGTTTTCATCTTTAACGACAGCATGTTCTAGAACTTTTATAGTTTTAAAGAAGTTGCATTAATAAAACTTTTATTTGTTGCTACAGAGAGTACTATTTAGTTCTCACATCATATTGCACGCTTCTTGAAAGAGTTGCATCCCCAAGGCACCCGCTTGTCTACGCCAGTGGCTAGGGTATATGTATTGAGGCTATCGACTCCTAATGTTATGCCATGTTCGACCATTTATGAGTTGTGAATGTTGTTGTTGTTTACGTTGTTGTTGTTGCTGTTATTGCCTCTATTTGTTTAGCATTTGCCTAGACAGTTTTATGTACAGCTAGATATGAAATACATATATACATGCATATATATTTATGTATTTGTTTGAGTGTGTGTGTGTAATTTATATGTCTGCACGCGCTTGTTTAACAAGCAGCATCAAATAATATCAACAACAGCAACAACAACCACAATGCCGATAACTAAATATGATTAACATTAACCTAACATGCATTAAAATATGATTCCCGCTTTAAGTCTAAGCATTTAGGAATGGATAAACTTAAGAAACTTGATGAAGTGATGACTGTTTTGTACTTATTATAATATAACTAAGCTTTCGCATAGAAACTGTATGCATTAATTTATACATATGCACTTTTTCAGAGCTGTTGCAAACAGTTGTTATTTTCAATACTTCAGTACAGCATTCGATTTTGTCCTTTTTCATACGCTTCTTCGACTACCCAAGAAGCTAGTTCTTTAAGGGACATATTTACAAGCTTTTCTCCATTGCTCTTCTGGTAAACAGCAACTACACTGTCCGCACTAGAGGTGAGATACTATCGATAGTGCCACCACTCGATAGTTTAGACTTTGATAGTTGGAACTATAGATACTATCGATAGTACTAGCGAACAAAGTGAAATATGGCACACAAAAAAGGGCACATTCTTTAAATAAGCACTTACCATAGAGTAAGTGGGGATAATTCTAATATTTACAAAAAGAGTATTTCAAAATTTGTAACAGAAACTTTTTATTCATGACATTGTAAAAAGAGATCCTTTTAAAATAACATCTTAAAAAACCAAAAACTGTCCGTTCAACAATTAGCAATTATAAAAAAAATTATCTTTCAAATAGCTTGTTTTTTTGGCAGAAGACCAACATGTCGACATTTCTAGATTTCAGTCGGGTCCTTATGTCCAAAACCATAAGGCCACTTCTACTGAACATCCGTCCTCTCAATTTCAGTAGAAGTGGCAGGAGTGCATCAACATTTGTTGACTAAGTTTTATAGTCCAACACAGTCGGATCTTTGAAAATAGAATAATTTTAAGTTACATTTTTTTTTTTTGGCTTAAATTTTGACTGTCCAAATAATGTGGAATGTCAAATATTGCTGCTTTCTAATTTTTAGAGATCCCTTTTTCGGTTTTTTGCAACACGAAAATTATGAAATTCGAAATTTCGGAAGCCAAAGTCGTCTACTATTCGGAAATGTTGGACGTCTGTGGCAATCATTAAGGCAACTGCGGCATCGTTTTTTCGTTTTTTATGCGAAGAATTAATATGAAAATTTGACTTACTTAAATAATTTTTTATGGTCCGCATCGGATTTGGTGACTCTAAAGGCGTCGGAGGGTCAAAAAGGTTCGACGTGTTACCACTGGTTTTGTATTCTTTTTAACATGTTGCCAATTTTTTTTCCGTTGATTTTTCCAAAAAATTTTTTACATACAAAAGTATACTATCGATATGTCGAACAAAACCATCGATAGTATCCGTAAAATGAAACTATCGATACTATCAATAGTGTCGTCGATAGTATCCCACCTCTAGTCCGCACTACTCTAAGCACTAGTCGCTGCACTACTCTCTGAGCTTCTCCAAGCAACATTTTCTGCACTGCTCCACATACCAATTTGCACTAGTCGTTGAACTACTTTCTGCACTACTCTCTGCATTATTCTGCGCTGCACTAGTTGCTGCCTTTCTCTTTGCACTATACTTTACACTTGCCTCTGGCTTCTCACTAGTCAATGCATTACTCTCTGCACTATTTGCTGTTCTAGTAAATTCCTAACTCTCTTTGCTATTCTCTGTACTGTACGCCGTACCACTCTCTGCACTAGTCGCTGCCTAACTTTCTGGACTACTTTCTGAAGTACGCTCTGCACTTTCCTATGCGGGAAAAGAATATCCGTGAGCGACGCACAGTGGGAGAAACGGTCATTTTGGCGGAACGAAATTAATACCGTCTAAAATAAGATAAAATATATTCAAAAGAATATTTTTCCCTAAATAGTAAAGGAACAAGGAACATAATACATTTATTTATTTTTTTTTAAATCATTTTTTTTTTAATTAAAATTGTTTTTTAATTTAATTTTTTTTTTAATGAAGTTTAAAAGTATATACCGAAAAAAAAATATTTCCATCCACCACCTTAGTCAAGGTCACGTTTCTTTCAATTTTTCACGGAAATCTCTAAACACTGTCAAAGTACTTTAACTCGTCCTGAAAGCATTTATTTTTATTAGCAGCAGTTGAAAATCCAAACGACCGTTCAGCTGAAGCACCTTGTCGGACCACAATACAGAAATTGGTGGAAAAATTCGAACTGTTGGGACAAGTTAGTGATGTGAAGAATAAAACCCGTGCACGTCGCTGTAGCCCAAAGTGTTGAAGAAAATCCAGGTTTGTCCAATCCTCGTCGTTCTTTGGAATTGGGCATTCCACAAACGTCATATATAGTTCAGTTAACACAAGAACTCAAGCCGGCCGATCATCAACAACGTCGTGTCTTTGCTGATTGGGTCCTTGAAAAGCATGAAAATGATCCGGAATACCATCGAAAAATCATCTTGACTGATGAGGCCCATTTCCACCTCGGTGGCTACATCAACAAGCAAAATTGTCGCATCTGGGGCTCGGAAAACCCAAGAGTTATTGTTGAGAAGCCTCTCCATCCTCAACGTGTGACTGTTTGGTGCGGTTTATGGTCCGGCGGGGTCATTGGACCTTACTTTTTCGAAAATGAGGTTGGATCAACAGTTAGCTGAATGGATTGCGCTATCGAGAGATGATTAATGATTTTTATGGTTGGAGTTGGATGGTATTGATCTGGGCAACGTTTACTTTCAACAAGACGGCGCTACGTGCCACACAAGCAACGAAACCATTGTTTTTTTACGGGAAAAGTTTCCGGACCGTGTTATCTCTCGAAGAGGTGATCACTATTGGCCACTGAGATCTTGTGATTTAACACCTTGCGACTTCTTCCTTTGGGGCCACGTGAATGATAAGGTCTACGCCAACAGCTCAGCATCGATTCAAGACTTCAAAGATAGAATTCGTGAGGCATAGGGCAGCCACTTTGCGATGGTTATGAAAAATTTTATGAAAAGGATATGGTCCTGTAAGCGTGGTCGTGGTGGCCATTTGGCTAATGTTGTTTTTCATTATTAACGGCATACCTTCCTCTTTATTATGAAATAAACATCCGATCATTTATCTCAAAAAATGGCATTTTTCTTTGAATACCAAAATAACACCTCTTATTGGAAAACCATATAATTTAAATTGTAATTTCTAGCACAATTTCTTAAAAAACCACATATCCGTACATCACAAAATATATTTTTTTTAATTAACATACCTTGTACTAAACAACTGAAAAAAAAATTAATCAAAAATCTCTTATTTTGTAAATTTAATACGATATTTTGCAAAATACTAATAAACGCCGTAAAGTTTATTTTTCCAGCTGATGCAACATATGTTCTGTTTGAAAGCTCACAGCTGAGACCAAATATCATGAAAAAAGCTACTATCGATCTACTCAGTGAGCTTTTATTAATAGACGGAAAATACAAAATTTAACTATTTATAGAGCTGAAATTTCTCTTTTCTCCCACTGTGCGCCTGTTCCACTTAAAATCAAAGTCTTCATCATTTCAAGACTTACGCGTAGTGCTCACAGTAGGCCAAGTTTTTACTTGCAAAATTTAGTTTTTATTATTAATCAAAAAAAAAAAATTACAGAAAGTAGGCTAGACAAAAGTTAGCATATTCCCTACTAATAAATACCAGATTTAGTAAAATTTGAAAATGTCTGAAAGTAGCGACGATACGAGCTCGTCTACTGACGATACCAGCTCGTCTTTTGACAGTACGAGCTCGTCTTCTGACATTACCACATACCAAGGAATGATTTACGAAACATTGGAAATTTTGGGCTATCCGGTTGCATTAGATGATTTGCTCCAAGTATTGAGCATGAATACAAAACTGCCCATAGAAGCCATAGTTGACGATGTGGAAAACGACATAAATGAGTTAATAGAAAACGAGCAAATTGAGTTTGAGAATGGATTTTATAAATTAAAAATAGTTGCAATAGCTGGTAAGATAATTTTTCAATTAATTTAAACAGACTATACAACAATATCTTTTGTATTAGCTCCTCAAGCTGAGAATTAGCAAGGCGTGAAAACATTCAAGCCATTTTTCTTTTTGGCTAACTTCAATATTTTTATTGCAAATGTACTAACTTGAAACAAAAACATGAGAAATGATGATGACAAGACTATCGCAGATACACCAAAAACTTCAAATAATACAAGCATAAAATTAAAATAAACCAAAAATGAAACCTGATAATATATTTTTATTTATTACTAGTGGACCCAGCAGACGTTAACCTGGAAAAACTGGCTTGACTTCGTGGAGAGTTCTGGCACGGTTTGTTTAACTTTTTCCTTTAAAGGCACATAAGCAGTTCGAAAATTTTCGCACGGAATGACAAAACTTCATATAAAAACAAAATCCCAAATGGGTACCCCAAATGGGACAAATAAAGAGTTAAAAGTGATTGATTGATCCTCTTTACCATCAGACTTTCCCAAACATTGGCAAAAGTAGGGAGAAGGCGCATGAGACGCTATGACTATGGGTCCGTCTCTTTTTTTCAAGCTGTCTAGTCATAGCAATGAGGACGATTTTCCATTGGGCAGGGAAGTTTTGCTTTCATATTATTGCATTTATATCAATGCAATAAAAAGAAGAGCTTTATTTGGCAAATTCTGTCATGACCCGGAGGGAGTTTCGTTATAGTTTCCTTGATCTCCTCTTAGGGAACCGATCGAAAAGGTCGCGCCATTCGTAATGATGACTTCATGATTTTGAGAGTTTGGCTTAATTCTTAATCTGTGACTGTGAAAAACTTCGAAGAAACGAAGAGTGCTTCTATATTTTGCTTTTTTATTATGCTTATTTCACTACCACTATTGTACAAGTGAAAAGTTGAACATTTCACTTATTGGAGCTTACAATTCACAACTACTTAAAGCAGAAAGTTTCTTTTTTTAAGTTGTTTATTTATTTTAGACAGTATTATTTAATTACAATTATAAACACTAGTTACAAATTTATTATTGACCCCGAAGGGCACTAGAATTTATTTTTATTATTTAACATTAACATTTTTTAAATTAATAATATAATAAAACTATGCTGACGATATACATAGCATATAGTTTAAGAAAGATAAAATTTAGATTGTAATGAAAAAAATTATATAAAAAAATTATATAAAAAAATTACATTAAATATACCAGTATTTTTTTTTTATTTATTTATTTAGAGCTAACTTATAATTAAAATTATATGAAAGCGTGTATTTTTTAAGGGCTATGGCAACTTTGGCCTTCAGCTCAAATATATTTTTATTTTTTTTCCTCTTAGTGCTCCTCCAGTGATCTTAGGGCTTCTACTAGAACTTTCCACCTGACTCTGTTAGGCGCAGTTTGCTTTGCTGTGTCCCAGCTGATGTTGTGAAGGGACAATTCGTTAAGTATTGCACGTCGCCAGGTTACCTTTGGTCTTCCCACTCGTCTGCTTCCTTGAAGGTTCCATTCCAGCGACATCCTGACAATGCTGCTTCGATGTTTCCTGAGAGCATGGCCAATCCAACGACACTTGCGTGTTCTTATCTCGGTGACGATAGGAACTTCACTTGTACAGTGCCATAGTTCGGTGTTTGATATCCGATTGCGCCAGAAAATCCCGCATATAATCCTTAAGCACTTGTTGACAAATGACTGCAGTTTCGACATCATTCTTGGCGGGGTCAGCCACCTCTCGCTGCCGTACAATAGTATGGATTTGACGCACGCATTGAAGATTCGCAGCTTTGTTCTTTTGCTTATTTGCTGGTTTCTCCATATGCCGAACAAGCGTCCAAATGCTGATCGCGCTTTCTTGAGACGATTCTCTATAACCTCATCTACCCCACCACTGGTGAATATTGTGGTACCAAGGTATGAGAAGCTATCGACAAAGTCGATAGTGTTCCCGCAGATGGTTATGCTACTTTGGCTGGTGTGGTTGAGGCGCATCGCTTTGGTTTTGGATGCGTTTATTGAGAGTCCAACTTTGCTGTCAAGGATCTCGAGGTCATTCGCTTTGGCTTGGATATCACTAACTTTATGAGAGATGAGGCATATGTCATTCGCGTAGTCCAGGTCTTCCAAGTGACGGGTGAGACTCCACATAATCCCACGCCTAGACCTGCATACATCTCTCATAACCTCGTCAACTACTATATTGAATAGTAGTGGTTATAGGGGGCATCCTTGCCTAACACCAGTGTTTGTTTGGAAAGGTGCACTAATTTTCAAATATATCAGTTATTTATAAAACGTATGAGAAAAAAATAAAATAAAAGCGTTTTTATTATTTATAAAATAAAACAAGTCTTTACGAGACATACTTGTCATTCATTATAAACACATGATTTGTTCTATTTTATTTGCGCTCATTTTATCTAAAAAAAATAAAGAAGTGACATATAAAGTTTATTATTGTAGAGAATACTTTTTTTCTTATTGTTCTTACAAATCACCTGGATGCATTCCTTACTCTTATAGGTAGTTTTCCATTGCACGCTTCGGACGTCAAAAACTATTCTCGCTTCCCTTGTTTAACTCGAGACATCGCAGCTTTAATGACTTCTATCTACATCCGACTGGAAATACTGGCCTGATATGAGCGGAATCAACGAATGTTTTACTCATTTTTGAACCATTATATCATATTATTAACCTTATTCACTATCTCATTTTGAACTTACGATATGATTTTGCACCCCATTAAATACTTTTCATCTTAAGTTTTTTGTATAAAACGAAATAATCCAATCCCTGCCGTTCAATTTAATGGATAACGCTAGCTTAAAATTATCAAATTCACCAATAAATTGCTGTTTGGTTAAACGAGACTTACAACTCACAACACAAATGGCTTAAAACCCTTTAGTAACCCCCCAAATGCATTAACCAAACTCTTAATTAAGCAAATTCCAGATATCACTTAAAACGTAATTTATTCAAAATACGTCAAATCAACCCGACAACATCATCAATATGCTAATGGAACCGAATTCATTCGATGGTCACAATGAAAAAATAAAAATAGCTCGACTTTTGCCAATGCAATTTTATTTTTTAACACAAAACAGAAACATGTTTGCAAGGGGTATTAAATAAAAGCGATATAGAGCACCCCCAGAAAAAAAGAACCATCAAAAAGTAGAGAATGAAAAGACAAAAGTAAAGAGCTGCACACAAAACCGCAGCGAATTTAGCACGACGCTTGACTGGCTCGGACTTTTGCTCTGGGCTGCATTTGAATGCAAGGTTTTAGGACAGAAGACCAAAACAAAATGGCGTCGTCAAGCGTGGTAAGTGAAGCGTGTCAGAAAACGGGCGAAAACAAAGCAGGTTAAAAGTACAGTGTCAAGCATGCTGAAAATGGCTGACAAAAAAATATATAACGTATACGCAGTGTATGTGTGCTGTGAAAAAATGAACTTAAAATTGAATCTGTTAATTCCTGGTCGGACACAAATGCTTTATGCTGCCAATGTGCCATTAATTGTCAATTTCAATGCAGAACTCTGGAAATTACTGCCCATTGCGCCCCAAAAACAGAGCAACACCAACGTTAGCATCCCAAAGCATTTTTACGTGTGCAGTCAAGTGAAAATTATCATTTCCAGCAACTAAATTTCTCATGCACAGCGCTACAAAACAAGCCAATGCCATAAAAGTATATGGAAAGTGCGCCAAGTCGGCACAAGGTTTCGGTACAAGGGACAAATGTCGACCTAACCTGCTTAAAAAAAAATTGGAGTCAGTCGGGATGAATCCCCGACAGTGGGTTACACTGCACCTACTTTTGCAAAACATTTGGCAGTAATATATTAAGGATTTTAGGCGGCTTTAGGAGAAACACTTTATGATAGTAAAGGAAAAAGTGCGAATGTAAGGAAAGACATGCATAAAAGGGGATAAGCGAATAAGGCGCATCTTTTGTTAAGATTTTATGTTCATAGCTTCAAGAGTCTCGGTAATCTAGGTGTTCATACAGACGGATGATTCGAGCATATCTGAATCGCTGCCCAGATCTTAATAAGCCTTTTGGCAAAATGTTGTCTCTAGCCCTAAAAGTGTCTGAGATATAGCTGTTTATACAGACGAAGGATCGCTCAGGCGGACATGTCTTAAATGCTACCCGGGTCTTGATAAGCTTTTGGTAAAATTTAATTTCTCTAACCCTAAAAGTCTCGGAGATATAGTTGTTTATACAGATGAACAAACGCTCAGACGAACCGATCCTAATCGCTATGCAGAGCTTGATAGTTCTTTTGGTAAAATTTTGGTGTATCTACCCCTAAAAGTCTCTTAAGATTTAGGTATTTATTCAGACGGGCGGATATGTCGTTATCGTTATGCGGATCTTGATAAGCCCCTTATAAAATTTGATGTCGCTATCACTAACAGTCTAGGAGATATACGTGTTCATACAGAAGGACGGACGTTCAGAGAGGTATGGGCCAAGTGCCAGACGAGGTCCTAATAAGCCTTTTGCTATAAACACCTGATTTATACTGCACAAGTCTATACTACCCCTTACCCTATAAGTACAGTGTATCAAAAAAAAAAAAGCTCAACACAACCGCAAAAGACTACTACACCCCCAAAAAAAAAAGGAATAAAAAAACGAAATACGGAGCGGCAAACGGCGATTTATCGCATTTTGCTGTGGTCGGCATTAGTTACGCTGAATTTTATCACAATTGCAATTCTTTTTGGACACCTCCCAATCCCACAGCCCAAACTACGCCCACGCCCCACGTCCATGCTGTGGCGATTGCTCGATTTTTGGCGCATGGCTTGGATTGCAGCCAAGCCAGTTATGTGGCTGGACGCCTCTGGCATTGCCTTGGCAACTGACCGACCCGCCGCTAATTTCCACATTTCGCCTTTAAATAATCATAATTCGCATTTTGTGTGCACGGGTTGATTTCGCTTTGTTTCCTCTGTAAATGATTAACGCCAAGGGGTGCCTTCTCTGGTCTGCATCTTAAATACTTACTCCGTCGCCCCTGCCAAAATACAGCTTTAATGTGCAGCCAAGTACTTCAAAATGACAAACTTACACATTTTCAAGCCTCATTGCTCATTAGCGCACAAATTTGGCTGCACTCCAGTTAGCGTTTTGCCTAGATCTTTCCTAAAATCACACAAACATCCCTAATGCAAGCCTTACGGCTCCAACATTGTTAGACAGATAACTCGTTGGCGTTGTAATGTGGCGGAGTTGAGCAACGACGAGTAAGAAAATAGTATTACAAATAATTATAACTAGTTGTAATCCTAAATTGAATACTCTGACAATTGTTGCAGATTTACAGATAAGCGGATTATTTTTGAATGCTACTTTTAACATTATAAAGGGGTTACAAGTTCGCGGTTAAATTTTAGAGGTCCCCTCGGACTTCTCTGCTCTACTCCCACTGTCCCCAATCATTAATATCAATATTACAAAAAAAATACAATAAGAGAAAAGTAAACTCCTCTTTTCCGCCCTATGGTCCACCTAGAAGCGGCCGCAGTAGGAACCAAGGAACAATAATATGTACAATACAAACTCCTTTGACATCTAGGGTTTCTTTCTTCATCATCCATAATCCCAAATCACCGAAGACATTTGACGTTGAAACACTTGCCTATATCTATGTCGTCATAGAGCTTTTATAAAGTGCGAGAGGATCATAAGGAGCATCTTGCTCACAACCAAAAAGCGCTGCATAAGAGTTCTGGAAAAACAAGCTTCTTGTAGAATGTTAACTTTATCAGTCAAGTATAACCCTCTATCACTTCTGAGCCTATTAAGCCCAAAGCAGCATAATACGCTTTCCATGCTATTATCTTTGTTCTCTGGGGCCTTTGTTCCTAAATAGACAAAGTTCTTGGCGATATCAAAAGTATACCGGCTGTTCCACCTCCAACTTTCACTAGCTTGAGCTAATAGTTTTCAATCGTAATCTACTTACTTTTTGCCATCCCCTGAAAGGAATGTACTTTATAAACTACCACACCCACTCTTGCAGATTCTAACATAATAGCACCGATATGACCAATAACGCTATCATCATCACAAGCAAGACGCTTAAAAAAAATTTTACCCCAACCAATGAATTCTTCATCACAAATATGAATATACGTCTTACTCGTGCTTCCTTGTCTGAAACTATTATGGTAACAAAAGGCACGGAGATTCTCTCGGAGTACACGCACATCTTGGCATCACTTCAAAAAGTCGCACCAACTTAGTATTACTTTTTCCTGGAATACAAACTTTTTAGGAATATATTCGAGCCCATGGATCTCAAATAACGTCTCTGCAAAAAGTCGTACCAAATTTTTTTAGCAATTTATTTGCAATCCAACGGATCTTAAATGATATCACTCCGAAAAATCACACAACTTTTTGGAATACATACGCCTTCCCACAGATTTCAAGTGATGTCATTCCAAGAAGTCGCACCAACGTTCTAGGAATACATACTTGAACCGAGGGATCTCAAATACCGTCACTCCGAATACACACCAACTTTTAGGCAATACATAGGCAAGCCAACCGATCGGAAATGACGCCACTCTGAAAAGTGGCTCCAACACTTTAGAATTATTTACGCGATGAACTTACTTCGAAAAGTCGCACCAACTTTTTAGGAATTAATATGCAACCCCACGGCTCTCAAATAACATCATTCCGAAAAGTCGTACTCACTTTTTAGGAATGTATACAGAAAGGAAGGCTCTGAAATGACGTCACTTTGAAAATCTCACCAGCTTTCTAGAAATATTTACGCAATCTCACAAATCTCAATCAAGAAAAGGTTCTTGTAAATTTGATGAGCGTGGGTCCACGACGTAGTACCTGCTTAATGGTAGACTTTAAACACGCACCCTTACTTTCTATATACATGCCTGGATCTCGTGTCCAATATAAGGAAGGTTATTACTATGATAGTTGGTACATATCATACTTACTTACTTACTGTAGTCCTCTTCTCCTTGTGAAGCATAGGGCATGAGATTACCAATCGAAGCTCCGGACAATAATCCAAATAATGGCCATGCTTTCTTCTAGACATATTCAGTGAAAAAAGTTGTAATATTTTTTGGGAGCTCAGTCACCAAGATAAAGTAAATGCGGTGTCATCATTTTCATAGTGTATTCTTCTATTAAGAAAGTCAGTCAGAAAGGGTAGGCAGGAGGTGGATTAAGCAACTCGTATTCAATCTTCTTCCCACAAGTCTCTTTGCGCTGTGGTTGCCAGGGGCTATCAACCTTTCATTGAATCTGCTAGAGAAAAAGAAATCTGGTCCTCTACAGTACTCGGCTTAAAGCCACGATGCAATCATTTCCGTTTGGAGTAGTTTGGATATATGATCCGAAAATTTTTGAAAGAGCAAAAAGCGCCAGAGCTTAAATTATTGAGCAACAAAGTGTTGAAAGTCCTACCCAAGTGAAGGACGCATTCTCTTCCTCTTTTAATACGGGTTTAAGGTTGCAGTATTTTTCCCAACAAATGGAGGACCTCCTGGATTCCCATGATCCTCAAGCCTGAGAAACCTGAAAATCAGTCGTCTACCCTCCGTATCGAATAAGTATATTTAAAAGTCTGATTGTTTCTAGGCTTGTATGGAGTATGTACCGTGGAAAATCGATCACAAATAAACAATTCGAGTTCCGCTGTGTGATGATGATGGACCATTACCCTAAAGAGTTTTAAAGTTAAACTATTTTAAAGTATCCCTAAGTCTTATATTTTGGCACGTTTATTCAAAATTAAAGAACAATATATGGATAGAAAGATTATCAAGCAAGCTAAGTTGGTCTCTTAGATCTACTTTATGTTATCTCCTTACTCATAAATCATTTTTGCTTGCAAAGTTAAAAAAATTTTCAGATTAGCTAGATATTTTTGTTAAGAAAATTTTCAAACTTTTGTAACTAAAAATTTAGAAGAAATTGTAATGGATGCCCCAATTTCATTCCCAGTGTAATTTTAGACTAAGTTTTGTTAAAGAAACACATTAAGAATCTTCAAAAAATTCAGATATTTCGGTTGTTGGCCCAGAGCTACAGTAGTCTTCCTCATGATCTGCCTCAGTTTCCAATCTGAAAACACTTTAACCTTCAGCTTTTCGTCTAAACGGCTTAATATACAACCTTACTTTATCATATTATGTCGGTATTTTAATCGTCATGGCCCGAAATGGAAAATATGACACCATTATAGACGCACTTTGGGAGTCTCCTTCCAACTCTACACCATACATCGAAAAGACGCTTAATTTTTGGCAAATCTCATCAACAACATTTTCATCATCATGCAAGCTCTCTGTAATGAAACCTTATGACAAAACCCATTTTACCAAGCCCAATAATACCTATAACCTTTAGTAATCATAGTCAAAACTCCACAAAGTGTATTACAATTGCAAAAAACCAAAAATGCTGCAAATTATCATAAAGTACTAATGACTTTTGTGAAATGTCATAATGTTAAATAAAATATTTGAAGCCTCTCTCACTCCAGTTGAAGGACTCTTCTGAAGTGTGCCAAGAGCCAAGTTGCTGGCTGAGTGCAAAATGTTTGCTTAATTGTTAAAATTCGAATAAGCGTTGGGATCAAAAAGAGCTTGCCGGTGGTGTGGTGGGGGTGTGTGAAGTTCGTACTCAAACTATGCAAAGTTCCATGCTTCTGGTAAAAGGCAGAGAATTAACCCAGTTAACCCATTAAAGCTGTGTCATAAATTGAAAGCCGCAGTTGTTGTACAACAAGAACAAACGCCGCCAGCTTTAGAGCCTTTTTGTGGCAACAGGACCACGCTTGGCACCATTTTTGACTCATTAAAGTCAACTTCATGCAATTAGCCTAATAAGCTCCCCTAGAAGTAGGATACCAAAAAGTGTCAGGTCGAGCGCCACACACAGTTTACACTATTTTTGTGCCCATTTCGCATTTTCGCTCAATTAAATTAATTAAATAGCAGCTGAAATATACGCAACAGAGTCCAGGAAGACACTTTGAACCGTAACTATTTATTGGGAGTTTGACAAAAAAAAAAAAAAAATGGGCAGGCTGGCAAGTGGGCTCTTAATTTAGCCGTTGTAAGCCTGTAGAAGAAATTGTAAGGCGGTGGGGCGGAGTTATTACTAAATCTTTAAAAGCTCGTTGAAGGAACCACACTCGGAATTATTAGGGTCACCCGGATTAAAAAATGTCACTATACAGGGACGGATCAAAGAGCTGTAGGACTGAATTAATTTACTTTTTTTTAAACTTATCGGTACAAATCCTTAATATACTCGAAGTAGCTTTTGTTCCGACACAACGCGTTTTCACTCTGTGTCCGCGTTCTGTAACTCGCTATCCGGGATTACTTTTGGAGATGTCCTAGCGGCCACTTGGATGTGTTCTGAGGAGCTAAATAGGTGTCCCTTGAAGTTCCGCTTGATAAGAGCAAAGAGGAAGAAGTCCGGCTGCGCCGGATCTGAACTGAGGGGGATATGGTGTAATTTTTCACACGACTCACTTCCCGTAACTCGAACACTGTTGAGCGGCTCATATCAGCATTCCCGTGGGGGGCCTTAATCATTTCGCTGATCTCCTTGCGGTTTTTCCGTGTTTGACGCAGAATTTAATGGCGTAGCGGTGCACGAGATTTTTGCATATCTTGGATCCACACGATTTTTTTAACAGAGGTTCACGGAAATCTGACGAGGTTCACTCTCCGCTTGTGAATCTTGAAAAATATCGGTCGCTCCCAACTACCACGTCCAGAGTGTCCATCCGCTCTCTAGCGCTCCGTTCACAGAAATTCAGTCCTACCCTATTATGCGAACATTGGCAAGGGAAGCTGACGAACCTAAGCATCGGGCAATCAATCAAGTATTTCCAGAATCTTGTTTTAGGGATCATCCATAAACTACGTACGCTCCAGGGGGTGGGGGGGGTCTGGCAAAGGGTCACGCTCATATGGAAAATCTTCAAAAATATTCCGTAAGTGTGTCACGATGGGGAGGGGGGGTCTATTTTGACGAAAATTGGCGTCACGTAGTTTTAGATCATCCCTTACACCAAATCGCTTCAGACGATATAGTGCGCCATTTCCTTTCCATTTCGACTATATAATAGACAACGAGCTACAAAAGGAAGAATCTCGCATTCTTTAATGAGAGAAGCAAGTCCGTATCCGTATTTCGTTAGTTCAAAATCTTTGCACAAACCAGATGTAATCCGGTCAAAAAAAAAAACCTAACATAATACCATTAAACTTAACGCCAAAAACGATATCTGGCGCTATGATCGTTTCGGAACTATGACCCTTTTGGGATCGTTGTTGCCTTTCTTTCATAGTTTTTACAGGGACGTCTATTCGACGTTTATTTCAAAATAAATTTAAAATCGAAAGTGCGTTGCTGGAAAAGTTTCAAGTCGCATATTTTTTAGCAAACGTCGTAGAAAGTGGTTTGAAAAAAAAAAAACCTTTTCCACATGCAACCATCAAGTCGACCAAAAAAATTTGATTCCATTTTGAGACCATAAAAATGCATAAATCTATTCATACTTCCCGGTTTTTGTTTCGTAAGACTCAAAAAACAAGGAAATCTTTGTCTTTTCAGATTACGCTTAACCCGGATTTTGAAACAGTCTGTTCCAATAAATTGCTACCTATGGAACTGCTGAACTGCTCTTGCGCCATTTTGGACATCCAAACCATTCAATGCTTTACACATATATGACGAAGAAGGTACAGATCTTCTAGAGTTCCGCTCTAGAACCGTGCCCTATTCTTTAGACCCCATTACACTCTTACGGTCCTTCCAAAGAAAATTACGTTAAAAAAAAAACAAAATTACGATTTAAATAAATTTTATTTTGGGATTTCCATATAACTTTACGAGTCCACCTTTAAATTTTGACTTGGATAGTGCGGGACTTACAAATGCATAGTCTCATTTTCTCTTTACTGCCTAAGCACTTGCATCCTGATATATTATTAAAACCAAAAATTGAGAAATCCCAACACTAAACTAAAACGATAAAAAGTAATTCAGACGTAGCACCCTACTTGTTGTCCGGGCAGGACATTTGGTATAGAAACTGTATAACAGTGCGCGTTGGACGTCCCGTCATGCGGCCACGCAATAAATAGGGTCTTGTATTATTATGTGCAACCATACCCACGCCGCGTATATCTAAATGCGCCCAATCCGCACAGGGAACAAGCTCATGCAGTACTGCAGCCGCTAGACAAGAGGAGGCTGGTCCACTACCGCGGTTGTTTATGTCAAACTTTTGACTTGGCGTAACCAGTTCCTTATAGTAATTCCATAATGGCAGACGCCAGACACGATCACCCGTGAAGGCACCAGCCTTCTCAAACTGCTTGTATATAAAATTGGAGTTGGAAAATATGCCAGCAGCAGCCTCACCTAAGGCAGTGCCCACGCCTTCACTTAAAGTTGCCAGATCTATAACCACACGCGGCTTGAACTGCGCTTGAGCGTAGAGCAAAGGATCCGCCATGACCACCACGCCCGCCTTGTCAGTATCCACAACACCCATGGTTTTGCCATTCATCAGTGTGACCACATCACCCGGTTTCACCGACATACCTGAGGGCATATTTTCGCAAAGTGGCAGCACAGCAGTTATGTTAACGGGCAACGACAGAGCAGCTGCAGCGCGCACAGCTGCTACGCAAACGGCAGCACCAGCCATGCAACCACGATAGGACTGCATGCCGTTTTTGGGACGCAGGCAGAGTCCGCCGCTATTGTAGGTTATGCCTTTGCCAAAAAGCAAAACGGGCTTTTCCTCGGGTGAAGTGCCGCTATAGGTGATTTCAAGTATGACGGGCGGTTCACAAGAGCCCTTGGCCACCATAAGAAACGAGTTCAAATTATTCTCTTCTATCCAGTCCATAGAGCGTATTTCCACGCTGACACCACAGGGGCACAATGCATCCACTGCAGATTGTGCAAAAATGGTGGGCGTCATTTGATTGCTCGGTGCATCACTTAAACGTCGTGCCAAATTCTGAGATTCGGCTTTAAACAAGCCACGCATCCAGGCTTCCGTATCGGGTGAATCGTAAAGTTCCAGCTTGGGTATGGGCGTGCGATCTTGTTTGCGTCTGTTGACATTATAGCGCCATATGGCTAGTGCGCTACCTTCAGCCGCCTGTTCCGGATACTCCATGGAGTCGACAAAAATCTCGTTACAACCTTGCATTTGTAAAGCACGTGCACCTACGGCAGCCGCTACGCGCACATTTTCCATACCTTCGTCGAGTATTTCCAGATCATTAAAGCCAGCACCTTCGGGGCCCAGACCCACAACAGCCACGGCATGAAATTCTGCATCCACATTAATATAGACTTTACTTTTGCCCAATTCACCAGCCATGCCAGAATCATTCACCAGTGAAGAAATCTTGCCCTTAGCACGATCATCAAATTTTTCAGCACTGGCTGTTAGCTTGGGTTCCTTATCGCCCTCCTTCTCGTAAACGCCCACAACCACGCCCTTTATGACAGCCTTATCGCCCTTTTCATCCGTAGCAAAGCCACGAAATTGCTGCTGCCCCAAAGCAGTAGTGACGTCATTAAACGATGTTAGACCCAAGGGCTTAGTTGTTGACTTCGAACCATATGCAGCGATTATATTATTCACGGTATTAAAACGGTTTACGCGTCGATAAAAAAATATATTTTTGCTTACTATGTCCAAAACGCGTTTTGACCACATTTTGCAGCTTTATAGCGAACGCGTCGATTATTTGTTGTAAATAGTTATATGTATATATATTTGATGCTTTTAAACTGAAGTATTAAGCAGTGCTTTTGTGTTAACAAAACGTACAAGCCCTAATTTCCAAAAAAGTATTGATTCCTTTGAACAAAACTAATAGTACTCACAAGTATTCTTTTATAAGAAAACTAATTTTCGATATTTGCGATCGCTTCTTTAGGAGCTTTATGACAAATTCAAGCAATTTTGACATCATTTTACACAGTGCTTGATTATCTTAAAACTTTTGTTGCTGCATAAGCCCTCTATGAGATCTGCATAACATTCATATAGACAGCATAGCTTTCCACATAGTTTACAATTAATCATGGCTAACCTTAACCTCTACATTCTTCGCTTTATGTTAAAACAACCTAAATTTGTTTACACAAAAAATCTTTAATCTTATACGTATATATTAGTTCAAAAGTGGCATACATAAGTTTACTCCTCGTCTGAGTCTTCTTTACTTGTGGGCTTTAGGCCGCCGAAAACCTTTGCGGGTATTGCTTGCTGCTCGAAACGCAACTTTTTCATAATCAAGCCCTCTTCGTCTGTTTTAGTCGCGGCAGCATTCTCTTTAGCGGGTTGCTCCTCCTCCTCCTCCTCGTCCTCATCTTCGTCTTCTTCCTCGCTATCGCCAATATCAATCTCATCGGGATTGACCACAGTGTCTTTACCCTTGGCACCGCCTTGCGTTTCACCACGCACAAACATAATATTGGAAGCAGCTTTTTCGGGTAGCTTTTGCTTGGCCTCGAGAGCTGCTTGTCGCGCCTTTTCCTCCAGCAGACGCATGGCGTCCGAACCAGCGCCGTTATCCGCTGGACCACCATTACTTGTAGTAAGAAACTGTGCAGCCATCATGTTAACTTGCGTATTGTAAGTGGCCTGCACAGAGCGCTTAATGCGCAACATTTCGCGCATGGTATCCTCATTGCCATGACGCACCTCAAACTCCTTCCACGTTTGCCAAAAGTCGGCTGTAATGCGTGGATCACAAACCTGCATAAAGCAAACAAAGCATTAAATGACTGCAAATAATTCCAGCACTAAGCAAAATACTCACCTGAGAGCAATGCGCATAAATAGCTCTGGCGCGATCTACTTCACCCAGCTTAGTCTCCAGCTCAGCAAAACGCACGCACATGTGTCGCATATTTTGCTCCGGCAGCGATTCAATGGCCTTTTCATAGATTTCGCGCGTGCGTGGTAAACCATAGATCTCCGCTGCTTTTCTTATAAATATATTATACATGTCATACATCTCTTCTTCTTTTACAGCGCTGGTTGCGCGATCATAAACGGCCATGGCATGTCTTGCCAGTCCATGCTCCTCCTCCAACTTGGCATATAACAAGTAAAAGTTCTTGGCATGTTCGGGCGGGCATTGATCCAGACATTGCTCAAAAAGATCGCGTGCGCGTTCCAGTTTTGTGCCACCATAGCGCGTCAAAAACTTGGTTAGATAAGAGTTCCAAATATCATAGACATTGGGCCATTTGAACAAAGAAATGCCCTTTTCATAGGCGCGATAGCCTTCCTCGTAATAGTTGTGCTCTTCCAAAAACAAACCATAGTTAATGATTATCTGTGGCGTGCAAATTTTTAAATCTATAATACGTTCATAAACCGCCTTGCAGGTCTTGAATGTACCAAAGGACTCTTCCAAATCTGCATACATGGACCAGACTTTAAGTGATTTATATAAACGCATTTGCACTGTCTCTGTATCATCGTGATATGCCACCTTGCGCTTGGGCATGGCGGTGGCACGCTGCATTAGCTTTAAAGCCGCCTCAAACTGCTCCTGACGCAATTCCATCTCGGCCCACTCACACCAAACGGTAGCCAAGTCCTCCACTTTGATATACTCCACCTCAGTGGCGCGTTCAAAAACAATGCGTGCATCTTCAACTTGACCATTTGATTCATAGAACTTGGCAAATTCTACCCAGAGCGTATGCAGCTTACCCACAGCCTGCTTGGGCTGCACTGTCTGCACAGCCTCTGTATAAGTGCTTATAATCTCAGTGGGCTTGTCCTCGTACAACTTTACACGCTTGTGCCACTCGTGCACGTTATGTGGATTCTGACGTAGCAGTACGCTGTTTAGCAGCAACAAACGACGCTCCATTAGATACTCGAAACGAGACAGACGCAGCTCCACGTCTATGTCATCCTCCTCTGTGGCATTCTCATCGTTGGCTACCTGCTCCATGCGTTTGTTCAGTGACAGTTCCTCGAATTGTGCGTACTCATCAAAGACTTGCGTAAAGTCTCTAACTGTGGTGACTGTTTGTATGGCCTCCTCGTAAATATCGCGCGCACGATCGAACAGACCGGAGCGCACATAATAGTCGGCCAGTGAATTCCACAGATTGCCCAGCTGATCCGTATATCTGACAAAAGGTTGTTATTAAAAAAAGTATGGACTTTTATTGCAGCTTACTTACCTGCGCAGTCCACCACGTATGATGGCATCCACATTAAGCGAGTGCACTTTGTGCGGATTCTTGGATATCAAGTCGCACAGCTCGTTCCAAAGCTGATGATTAGACTTGCCATGTTTGGACACAAAATGCTCATTATCTACAATGTTTGCCAATTGCTGCGCTGCCTCATCCAAATGCTGCACCTGCTGCAAATACTCCACATACTCCTCAGCATCCTCGGGACACAGTTTTAGATAACGTCTATATACACGCAAAGCCGTCTCCGGCACATCATAACGCTGCACAAACTTCAAATACAAAGGCCAGATGCGTCCGTGTTGGGTGACGGGTAGCGCACGCAAAGCGCGATCAAAAACATGACGTGTGCGTGTAATGCGGCATTGCGAGGTCATAAAGACACCATAGTCCATCCAAATACGCGGCATTTTGTGCATAAAGACCAAGGCACGCTCAAATGTATTGTTAACCTCCTCGTACATGGCATCTGTGAGTATGCGACCACGCACTTGCTTCCTACGTGTGCGTAGATAATTATACCAAATCTTATAGCTGCCTGGTAGTTCCTTCACAGCACGCTCATATACTATGTTAACACCATTATTGGGCGCCTTTGCCTTGTGGTCTATATAGCGTAGCCAATGTTTGACGGAGTAGGCATTGCGTAGGATTTCCTCCTCGTACGGCACATCTTCCTCGTCCTAGAATTATGTGTGAGTTTATAATGACATTTAAGGGTAAACGCTTAAAGTACTTACAAAATTTAATTCAATATTTAGCGCTTGCGTTGTTTTTGTGGCCATTACTTAAATTATTTTGATAATTTTTTAACACAAAAAAACCGCAAAACGTTTGCATGCGCGTCAACGGACAGCTGTTTGTTGGTTGAGCGTTGCCAGATATGCTAAACATAATGCAGCAGCAGCTGATCGTTTAACGCTGCCACATCAAGTATAATATATGCGTTGGTGAAAAATGCAAACAGCTGTTGCAATAATTATAAACATTTGGTAAACAAGTAACGTGCTGGTTGTTAAAATTTGCATAAGTTGCAAAAATAATGAAAGAGTTAAACATTCTTAAATTATAATCTAGTTTTTTATAGACTGTTCAAATTATTTCAACTAAATTGAAGCTGCACAACATAATTAACTAAACTTAAAATATGCATCAAGCTTTTGACTAAAATCAGAAAAATTTTTGTTTGGGCCGAAGATTTGGACTAGTATTAACAGGCTTCAAATTGCTTGAAATCTTGTTATGTCATGGTTTTATGATTGCTTCTTAGTTCTTATTTTATATAATTTATATCATATTCAACCAAATGAAATTTACTTTTTAATAAAAATGATAGTTTCATCATTAAATCACGTAAACGTTCAGTCAACTAATTTTTAGTTGTAGCTTTATTATTAACCATAACATGTAAGCATTATATACAAAACATATACATACAGCCAACGAATTAAAACATTTACTTTCTTCAAAATAAACAGCCAATTTGCTTGAAGGCCAAAATTTTCAACAATTCTCAACAATTTTTTAAATTCGCAATGTACACACTGTTCTGTTAATTAACAGACGCAGCCAACTAATAACAACAACAATAAGAGAATCCAATTATAGTTTTGCTGTTAAGTAGGTACACATTGTTTTTAACATTGTTCGTATTGTGGTTTTTAGCCGCCTGCTGTTGTTTCTATCAATCATTTGCATTCGCAAATTGAAATAGTAACGTTTAAAAACGCAAGTGTTCGTGTTCGCTAAAAGCAGAAGGTTAATTCTTTAACGACGACGACGTGTATATTTGTTTACAACAAAAAGTAACAACAACTACATTGTATTTGTAAGCCATTTGTTAACAATATTTTTTACGCAATTGTCAGCAGCAGCTGATAAAAAGTTAAAGAAGACCAAGCTAAAGAGACGAAAAAAAGGCACAAAGTCTGCGCGTAGAAACAAAATAGAAAAAATAATTGCAAAAAAGGAAAAAAAAAATATTTTTTTCATTTGCGTGTGTATTGGTGTTGTAAACGTAAAAAGCAACATAAAATGTGTAAAACTTGAGTCTTAAAATAGACCAAAAAAAATAAAATGGTACGCTTGAAACATTGTTAAATAATAAAAAAAAAAATAAATTAAAAAGTATACGCGCATATACATATAAGCAAAAACGTCGCATTGATTTTTAAACCAACATAACAATTTTGTGGTAAGTTAATCCATATAGTATGTGTCCAATTCTTTTTTTTATTTATTTTTTGTGCGCCTACGTCACATCGTGTCTTCTCTTTTGCGCTGCTACAAAATCTTTTGCGCTCTCTGCATACACACACGTATGTGTGCGTGTGTTTGCGTGTGTGTGTGCGTTGGTGCGTGTGTGGGTGTCATAAATATTTTCGCACTTCCTTTTTCACACACTTGTTCGTGCAAGTTCTGCATTGATTTTTCTATGCCCCTAACTCCCCTACAAGTCCCACACACACACACAGCAAAACTCACGTGTGCTGCCGCATCTTCTTTCCAATTGCCTACTATCTTTCTCTCTTTCTTGTTTTTGTTGCTCCCGTTGTTGTTGCTCTCATCAGCTGTTGTTCTCTGCGCTGTCAAAATTTTCCATGCGCGCCGTCGGCATTTGATGCCTTTCTTGGTGGTTGTTTTGATTTATCCCTTCAGTTATGTATATTAGCTTCAGATTTTTTGGCAATGGAAAATTTTTCAACCTTACCTGGAGCTGCCACATGTGTCAAGCGCAGCTCTTATCTCATACCCAAAGCCGGTAATAACAAAAGGCTGCTGCAATAATATTGTTTGTTAACCTGCCGTGCCGGCGCTTGGCAACGCCTGCTGCCTGTCACCCACCACAAGTGCAGCCCAAAGTTTGCTGACACACTGAGCTGCCAAAACATAAAAAAAAAACAACAGCTGCACACAGTGACGTAGATAACTTTATGCGCTAGAGGGGCGCAATATGTTGGTGAACGTAAAACATATGCATGCTTCTTCAAAAGCTTTGTTTTCCGTCTTAAAATTGATATATGTATATGTACATTTTTGTAAGATCTGAAGTTGCTTAAGTTTTCGCTTTTTTTTATTATTTAATTATTTTGGTTCATTGTCGAGATTTTTTGTTGTCCCAATGTTACAGTGGGAGATACAGGAAATAATAATCATGATTTTAACAGCCCATATATATGAGAGCACTTTTATCCATACATGGGTTACATCTAATCTTTCAAGATTGTGTCTTAAATATTGTGAGCGTATTTTGCAATGATTTAGTGTCAATGACAAGAATCGGAGTGCAAGTGAAAGAGCATAGTAAGACGCTTCTACTCATTTCATAATTTTCATTCGTAGCGGGTTCGTGACATAATTCCGTCGGCAATATTTCCTCCGTATTAAAACGACATACTTATCTTCTAGCTTTTTTGTATGTGCGCTATAAAAGCGAAGTAAATTAGATGTCAAAAAATTTGCTCAAAAGTGAAGTGCTTAAAAAGTCATATAATTTTTATTTAGTTCGAAAGGGGCTTTAATTTGAAATGTTGAATGGGCCCTAAAAGAAAAAATGTGGATTCCAACTATTTTATACACCGTACTTTCCTTGATTTCAACAACTACATATCGATTTTGAGGTTGGTACATCCAAAAAGTAAAAAAGATTTTTCATATTTTGTCCAAAGGTGCCTTTTTTTCCTAATACGATATTTACTTGCACTTACATAAACCTAGCGTCTCCGGCATATCGTAAAAAAATTACGCACCGAGCTATATACACTTATTAGTTAATACCTTGTTTTTTGATCGTTATATTTTTTTAAAAATGTCTCTTACAATCTAAGTTCAAACGAGCTTTGATTTAATCTTTGCGTAAAAAAATAATGTTGAAAAAAATTATCTGTTATGCCTTCACAATTTTCACATGGGCGTGATTGAACCCCTAAATGCGCCCCCTAACTACACCACTTGGTGCCACAACAAGTTTTGTCCCGTTGCAGGCAGCTTTGAGCCACAGCTTTTGCAGCTTGCACTGCCAGAGCTTTTTGGTTGCTACTTTTTTATTTTTTTATTTTCTTTTTTTGCAGTGAACTATTGATTTATGATTTAAGTTATTCATTCATTCATTGATTCTCTTTTGTGTTTGCAGCTAAGACAACAGAGCGGAGACAACAAAAAAAAAAAATTATAATTTCTATAAATTGTTTTATAACGAGAGTGTTTAAAAGAAATATGGCCAATATGTTGCGTTTAAGTAATTTGTTGTTTAATATGGCTTCGAACTTAGAGACTACACAGTTGATGTGTTAATATTTATAAATAAATAAATAAAAAACAAAAACGACAAAGAACCAACTAAGCTAATAGTGTTTAATAAAAAAAATTTAAATTGTGCTCGTGTGTGTGTGTATAAGTGTATGTGTGTGCAATAGTAATAATAGTATAAAAAAAAAGTTGTACATTCCATAAACGCTATATTTGCGATTTTTCGCAAAACCCAACTCTTTTCATAAGGCACATATTGCATATTTGCAATTCTTCAGTTTTACTTCTAAAAACAAAGGGTTTATTGCCTAATGGCAAGTTCGCTTAACAAGACGAGACACAGGCGCAGATTGGCTGCGATCTCGTTTCTATCGAATATCTCATTAGATGGCACACATCGGGACACAAAATTTGGCGCAACATTTGGCAGCAGCATCTGCACGCAGAGCCAGCAGCAGCAACAGCAGGAGCAGCATTACAATAACAACGCAACGGCAGCGTTGGGACTTGGCGCCGGCGGCTATCATCAGCATTATCAGCGGCATCATCAGCAGCGTCATAATCAGGCGCAACACCAGCAACAACAGCAACAACAACATCAGCAACAAAATGGCAAGTGTGGCAGCGGCGGAGTTGGTGGCATGCGCAGCAGCGCTGCTCAGCTACTATGCAGCGCCGATATACACATGGGTGATGCCGGTGACGCAAGCAGTGGCTTTACGTGCGGCCTGGATGACTGCACCGCCACTGCCGCCAGTGGCAGCGATGGTGATGGGCATTTTAGTGAAATTGAAAATATGGGTCAATACTTGATGAATGTACAGCTGCCACACAACGCAAACGTTGTGCAGGTTGAGAGACGCAACATAAAGCGACCCACATCCTGTGGGCGTCAACAGCATACGCAGCCGTCTACGGGCAGTGGCAATACAAGGCAGCCCCAGCAGCCGCATCAACGCGCTGGCAGCGGCGGTTCCGGTGCCGAAAGTGGCAGCGATTCGGACAGCATTAAGATACCGCTTAAGGTGTCCAACATGGGCAGCGGCGGTGGCGTTGGCGGCAAGTTGATACCGCTCAGAGAACGGTAAGTTGAATTTTTTTCAAAAGACTTATAGTTGGAATTTCTCCAAAAAAATATATATATATATTTCAAGGTTTTCTCATGTTTGAAAGCTGTTGCATATAGCCAGATACAGCTATAGATACATACTTATAATATAGTCGTATTTTGATCTTTATGTTTGTTGTTTCCTCATGTGTTGTACTATATGAATCACATTTTGAACATGGCACTTTTGTTCTCGCGCAGGATGTCAACGACTTGACTGATGTGCTTTTTTGTGCGTCACTCTACTCTAGCAGAGAGTCACCATGACTTTATAATTATGATGGTGCATAATTGTTTGCTAAACGGATGAACTAGCTTTTGTATTGGTCAGCTGACCGTGCTTATGCTATCTTATCTGATGGTTTTGAAGATAAAGAACTGAAAAGCTGACGCGAGCTTTCTCTACCCGTAGAGGCAAGAGTTCGAAACAAGCGGAGGTGGAGGAGGTATGGTAGACCAGCAATTGCTTATAACAAAATGGGTAGACTTGATTTGGGTGTCATTACAGCAATGTAGATCTGTTTATAGAGCTAGACCTCGGAAGCCCCTAAAATTGGGCACATCCAATATTATCATGAGATGGGGATTATAATAGCCCCGATGCGGCTAGGCGAATTGAATACTAACTGGACTGAGATTGAACTAATTTGAAAGTCTTAGAATAATTTTAAGAAAAGATCTCAAAGAGCATTTCGTACTCATTTAAAAAATGTTTAGTCTTAATGCTGACATTTAGCGTAATTTATTCTTTGTTTAAGGAAAGTAAATAACGACAAGTCCTCAAAGTCGGTTTTAATAAAAATCGGCTCTACTTTTCTGAGCTTAGGCATACAAAATACAAAAATCCCTATGATATAAGACAACTTTTTTCGCTAAGAAAATGAATAGCATTAGTAAGGATACCGAAAGTTAAATTTGTTCTCCATGTCAAAAAAAAATATATTGGTTAATAATATTGATAAATATTTTTCATAAATTAGAGACACCAGGGGCAAGAGACAAATTTTATTGCGCAAACTCAGAACTGATGCAGCTTTCTGTGAGCCTAATAAACAAAATTATGTTGATTTCAAATTTTTATAATAATCCTCACAGAAAGAAAGCTAAGTATGTTTCAAGGATAATTAATGTGAAGTTAGGAAAGCCCGATTTGGTACATAATAATAAATCCCCTTATTCGAAAATAAGTCTTAGACTGTAAGTTCGAAATCGATATCGACTAAGTAACTCTTTTTAGCTCTACTTCTATACTTAACCACATTTCATGCAGGCTTGTTAAGATTTTGCCTACCGCATAATTTCCGCATAATTTGGAATTCAAGTTGCTTTGAGCTAGTATTTTAATACTCGTACATTTGTTGGAAAAACATCGATCGGGCCGAAACAGAATATTCATTCCTTGTATAATCTTAATTGAAACTTCGTTATATCGATGCATTGATGTTTTCCAGATAAAATTCAGTTAAAATCATAGAAAATCATTTTGAAGCACTGGTTCACAACTATTTTATAAGTTACGAAATATTTTTAAAATTAAGTTTCTTGACGGAGTGAAATAATGCAAAAATCCACCTTTCCAAAAATTTGTATTATTTTTATTTTTAAATTTGCAATTTTGCGATTATTATTATACTCTTTCTGCCAGAAGAGAGTGCGGAAGCTTTGTACGTATAATGTAGGTCTCTGCTTGCCTTATCTTTGGTAAATTAAGCTGATTAAAAAATAATGACATCAAGATGACGAATAAGCGGAAGAAATTTTGTTCCCGTAGGTGGTACCTCGCCGCACCGCATTGACTTACATTCTTGTAATGTTTATGCTATATTGGTTTTCGTCTTGATTGATGTTTTTTAATTATTAAACACAAATCTAAGACGTTTTGTCAACTTAAGTAGAATCCTTTTTAAATGCTGTCAAATTTTGCAAATACCAAAACAGTTTAAATATTAAATTTCTCAAAAATCTGTGTTTTAAGGGCATTCAAAGTTGGCAAGCTCATATTACATACTATGTATGCAAATTTTTGTAATTGTATTTGCACTTATAATTTTGAATTCAAAGCACTTGACACATTTTGGCTAATTTGCTTGGCCGCCAGTCAATTTCATTTATCTCAACTAATTAAATGGATTTTCGCTGTCTTCGCCGTAGAAAAGAGAAAAAGCAGAAAAGAGCAGCCTTTTGCATAATTTTAAACCAATTTTCTCAAATTGAATTGGTTTTAATTCTATTTGTATCACGTTTTTGACTTGTGCACAGCGGCGTCTATTTTTATTTATTCTACATCTCTCTGTCAGTATGTGTGATCATTCACACCATGCAAAAAACAAACTAAAATTAGCGTAAATTGGTCTGAGTTTATCTTGATTCTTTTCTATTGAAAAGCGTGCTCACAAATTAGTCAACGACAATTGCATGTTGCTTTTGTCAGTCAATTACGCTTTTTATTGTAGCATTTAGCTTTTTGTTGTTTGTGCACTTTTTACGCCTCCACTTGAGGCGTTCCATTCATTGTCACGCATTTAAACAGCTTGTCGTTGCGTTTTCATTACGTTCGCTTGATTTATTGGCCAGTGTTGAAAGCGCAAAAAAAAGGCATGTACATTGTACAATACTCACACCTTGTTGGGTTGCTGCCCTCTGCCCTGTGACTCATTTATAGAATGACAAGCAAGCGCGACTAGTCATAAAACTTGACTAGCATAAAGTCATTTTTATCGCTTGTCTAATGGTCAGCTAGGGTTTTTTTTTATAAAATATCGCAAAAATAAAAACACGCAATGGTTTGGCAAACATGCAACTTACGTAATTCGGTGGCCAAAAAAAGGGAAACGCGTCACAAATCGCAGGCAAAACGCATGTAAACTGCCTTGAACTCGCTTGCTGCAGCGCCAAGCATCCCAGTGGGAAATTTGGCGTCAACAATGAGAAATTATGACTACATTACGCTCTACTTTAGTTTGAAAATCTTCTGGACTTAAAGGTCATACTTGTTTTTAAAAATGTGAAAGCTTATCATAAAATTCTTAAATTTAAGGCCAGAAAAGTCCCACTTTAATTAAACTTAATTGTTTTCAACAATTAGAAATTGCGATTACATGAAGCTTACAATTGTCATAGTTTTCTCTGGAAAATTTTATGCAACATTCTTTATCTAAATATGTACCAAAAGTTGAGTCAATTCGATTCGGCATAGTTCCAAAGACCGGGACTTTCAAGCAAACAAATTAAATTTTATTTATTTTTTTCGTTAATAAAATAACTTAGTTGCAAGAGCTTAAGTATCGGTTAAGATTAAGACAAATTTGTATTGCATAAAGCTATTAATTACTATGTCTTATTTAGTCATAATAAAACTGCTTTCGAAAATTGCGATCAGCTGTTTGCTCTAGTGTGTTTCAATAGATTTGAGAAGAACGAAACAAATGACAAATCTAACTACGCTAGGAAACTAAAGAAGCGAGTTAGTGAAAAGAAATTTAAGAAGCGAATCAGGCCTGTCAGCTGCGGAAAGGCCAGATGTATTTTCTCAGCCACGAAGCTCTCTAACGGCTACTATCTTAAATTATTTTAGAATTGGCTCAACGGATCTGCGTTTTGTCCTAACTTCAAAAAACTCCACAAATTTTTTTAAATAATAGATAAAAAACCACACATTAATGGGTACCGTGATTCATTCCGATGCGCTGAATCTGAATTCTCTATCAGAATTGACCTAACGTGGTTTTATCCTAACCACAAAAATCCTCAATACATTTTTTTTCTCGAGACCGGTGCGGTGATCTTTTATTATTCTTTTATATTTTTTGTGATCGCTAAATCCGAATCCAGTTCGAGTTCAAAAAAAGCCAGCATATTGGGGGTTTGAGATAAACCCCAAAATACAAGGTTTTATGAAATTTTTTAGGTTATGTCAAAACCCTGACGTGCAGAAGTTTTTTTGGATCTCGGATTCAGACTTAGTAAACCACTCTTTCTGATAACAAGTGAGACAACATAGCCACACAAAATAAATCCGACTTTCAGATACAGAGGTCAGATTATGCTTTCCTGTAGTGCTGGAGAAAACATCGATGATCGAAGTTTAAAATCTCTATGTATCGATGTTGGCCAACAGAGACGTTTTTCCAGCACTACAAACACACATTTTGTTAAGTGCAAAAGTGCTGGAGAAACATCTCTGTTGGCCAACATCGATATATAGAGATTTTAAACTTCGATCATCGATGTTTTCTCCAGCACTACTATCCTGAATTCGAATCCGAGGTTCAAAAAACACCAAGGTTCTGACATAAGGTCAAAACATCCAATAAAAAATCTTTTTCGAGTCCGGTAAACCGACGATGTTTCTTGTATGTTCTTTGCTTAAAGTAATTCAACAACTCTTTTGCAAAAGCAGGCAAAACTTTAAATTCTCCACAAAACAGACGTAAGCCAAGGTATAATCATTTTCGCACAATCTTAGCAAAAACTCTGGAAATGCAGCACTGCCTCCATGCATATAGTACATGCCAGAATGTTCTAGCAATTTCCCACTGGGGGTTACTTTAAAAAAATCTGTAAGACAAAGAGAACGAAAAAGAGAGTTTCTCTGCACACCTACGCACTCAAAGCTTACGGCAAACAAAGCTTTCACTCCCATGGCCACAAAACATCGTTAAAGTTTCATTGAACTCGACTGCAACGCTTTGTAGTTGTTGTAGATACTACATATGTTGCAGCTACTGTTGTTGTTGCAGCTGTTCGTTGTGCTTTGGCAGACTGACCTTGTTTTTTATTTGCAACAGCAACAACTACGATGAAGCACAGTGGTCGAAATGGTCGATCTAGCTAAACAAAAATTAGTTTATTTTAAAAATTATATAGGTGCCAATATATTTATTTATTTTTTCCCGTGAAGTCATGTGAGCAATTATAGCACTGTCTAATCAAAGAAATAATAATAAGAGTAATGTGAGGCACTTAAATTTCACAGGTATTTTGGAGTAAATATGGGGGAAAAAACAGAAAGCTGGAAAAATAGCTATGATCCAATGGGTGAACTTTTGTACGATTCACATCTACAAAAGAGTAGGACTTAAAGAAACTAAGTAAGAAAAATGAGAATGAGAACTAAAATAGTATGCAATCTACAAAAAAGCCAAAAGAGCACCGTCGACCATTTGTTGATAATTTGGGCACAATTTCAGAACACAACTTTAAATAGGTAGATTGATAAAAATCAGATACTGTTTAAAAAAATGTCAATTATAAAAGCTATTGTAGTTAGATCTATTAAACTATAAAACAAAGTAATATGGATTATTGTGAACTTGAGCTATATAACCTCCATTAGCCCCTTTTTGCATTTTGTTGGCTTGCACCAAACATTTGACAACAAACAACACATACACAATAAACAAATATAGTGACTCTAAATACCTTCAAAATTTGATTCCTTACTGCGTTGATTGGGAAATATAACAAGCTCAAAATACTCAATCAGCTGCTTGTTAGGCGCTGTCACTTTGTTGGGTTATTCTCTAATATTTTAAATTAAAAAATTCTAAACAAAAAAAAAAAAAATTGCCCTTTGAGCCAAAGTAAAGTGGCAAAATGGTAGTATAAGTAACTTTTAGAATATTTTTGAGACCCATTAAGTCTAGTATTTAATTTTTTTTTCGTTTTTTTTTTATTTACATATATCAAAACATTATAAAACCACAATTTTATAAAAAATACAAATTTTTAAAATCAGCTACGAGGAGTACAAAAAATTGTCCAATTTTTTTTACACATAAATCCAAGATTTCGACCACTGTGCGACGTTGCGCTCTGCTGCTGCTTTGACACGTTGCACTTGTTGTAGTTGTTATTTGTCATCGTCTTCATTGGTTGTTAGTTTGTCTTGCCCCCACATGTGGCACCTTGCAAGTATATATTGTCATTCTGTCACCAACATTTTTCGATGTCAATCACCTATGAGCGCCTTGGCTTGACGACAACAGCCGTCCTCTAATTAGTTTATTTTAATGCTCGTCTTACGGATCTATCTCTAGGGGAATCTAGTACTTGATTTATGGTTTATTTTATTGCCTGTTGCATATTGCAAAAGTTTGCCAAATATTTACTTGGCAGTATGTCAAATTGTGCACTTAACTTTTGTGTTTACACGTCACTTTGTGTTCCACTTATCTTGATCATGTTTACACGTCAGTTTGCTATAAATTCGAATTACTTGCTCGGATTACTTACTGTTACTGTCGTAACAGAATGACTATGTAAAGCGACACTATGATGTTAGATCTTAGTTTTTGGTTAGGAGCGGCATTTCTTGAGAATTATCTAGATAAATATTTTTCGAAAGCCTAGATTTTTCGACTAGTTTTGCAATTGTTTAGGTAATACTTTTAATGAAAGAGTCTCATTTTTAAGCTTGAATTTCCTTAAAGTGAATTCGCGCGGTAGCAGAATTCATGATAATAAGATCACTTGTACTTAAAAAAATATGTATAGATCCGTTGTAAAGGAATTTTTTAAAGAGTATTTCGATTGTATTATTAATTGTCTATTGTGCTCCCTACTATAACTCAACTGCAACAAGTATAATATCCGAGACAAACTTGATTATATATAGCAGGGCGTAAAATAAGGATTTTTCTTGACTACCGGAAAAAAATTTGTCAACTATCGGATTTTTTTTGCATGCTTTCTTCCTTTATTCTTGTTTATTAAAAAAAATGTATTAAAATTATTCGAAAATTCGTTCGCCTTCGATGGCACTTTCGTCGTCACTGTCTTCTTCACCTTCTGAACTACGGAAACCGAATTTTCAACTACCGAAATAAAATCTTGATTACCGGTTTTTCTCTCAACTTCCGCTTATTTTACGCCCTGATTTATAGGATGATTTGAGAGAGTGACATCGTGCACCGGGAGCTAACACTAAGGTTGCCTGCTCCTGAAACATGAAAGAACAATCCTTTTAGCTAATAATAAGATATTTGGGGACCTAAGGACTTCTTAAGCTCCCTTTTAGCCCTCAACTTGTCAAACTTGATTATTTAGGATGATTTTAGTCGAGTGACATCATGCAGCGGGAGTTAACAACACTAAGGTTACCTGTACCTGAAACATGAAAGAACAATCATTGTAATCCACAATAATATACTTGTGGACCTAAGCATCTATTGTTCCACCTTCTAGCTCAAAACTAGTCAATTATCAAAAAAAAATTTAATTATTTGCGATTCTTCTAGTCGTGGTTCTATAAGTGCTAAAAAGGAAAACACTTCTTTTGGGCAGAGCCTCACGTTTAGTAGGAGTTGGGTGGGTTTCTCCTTTATCTCACAGAATCTACAGATGTTAGAAACAGTGTTGCTTATTTTACTACGGTCTTTTCTGAGCCTGCATTATCCCATAAGTAATCCAGTCAGCACACTAAGATTATTCTTGACCAGTTCTGAGATTTTCTTGAATTCTCTTTGAATTATAAAAACCAGCCCTGTAGATACAGTCTAGTTCTCGTCTCTTAGCAGCTTTTTGGTAGTGGTATGCCAATACCTTGGAAGGGCTCGGCCACTATTAGTGGTTTGGCCAGCTCATTCCTAGCTCATCATCTGCTTCGTTCTCGGCAATGTTCTTATGCTCTGGTTTACTGAACCAATTCTGAGTTCATCTTCAATCCAGCCATCGCGCTGTAACCAATACATTTTAGACAACTTTTTGAAATTGTATTTCTTTTGAAAAATCTAAAGATAGATCCACCCAGTCGTTGGTTAGATACTTAACCTAGCACAATATTAAAAATATTACCAAGTTACGCGATTTTACAACTTAACTCATTACAAGCAATCGTGTTCATATATATGTAGGTATAATAACTATTTCAGAAATTTCCATGTTCGTTGGAAAAGTTATACTCTGCGGCTTATCCCATTGTTTACACTTGGTTTTATGTGTACTTTACTTTATAAACGACAAGATAATTGCGGATAATAATTTCATCTCTCAGTCTTTAGCATAACAAAACTGTCAAAGTGCTTGTATCTGCTTAATCTTTTTACTCACAAAGCTTTTATTACAATAATATCCGTTTGAGGTCCCTAACTTACAGTCCACAACTACATCCTCTTTAAATCAATCCACTCAGCACATTCCAGAAAACTCAAATCCAAGCACAAAGTAATCTAGCACAAATAAACACAAAAAAGCGGCAAATGTATCTTAGTAGTATTTGTTTTGTAATGCGAATCGTTGGGACTTCCTGTGGGAAAGCAAGAAATGCTGCGATTGCGCAAAACCGTATTAAAGATACAAAAAATTAAGACGCAATAAGCTGTCAATGTCCCCAAACACCAAACAATTATGTGCCCACTGCGGGAAGAGGAGCACAAAAATTCATTCACATTGAGTTATTTCATTAGGGTCCCTACTTCAAGAACCCCCGCCTTAAAACTGCCTCTGGCTTACTCAGTTTATTGTTAGTCTTTTTTATTATTTATGCTTTGTATTTTTTTTTTTTTTTTGGGCTTATCTGAAAGCTGTTTTGAAATTTGAGCTGTTTTGAAATCGTTGAGAGTTGGTTTCAAGAATGCTATGAATGGAAGCTGCCCCTGTGCGAAAAGCATAATAAAAACAAAGTTTGGCAAAGAACATGAGTACGAAAAAAAAAAGAAAAAATGGGTCTTGGTAAAACGTAAACAATTTTTTTTTTGTGCTTTATCGTTGCGGGCTGATTTTTTATACACTTCATGTAGTGAGCAAGTGTTGTAGTTGTCTTTAAGCAGTTCGGAACAGCTAATGGAGGCACCTTGGAACGGGTTAGTATTTGTGGAAAATTATGAATTCGATTTTATATTGTTACCTTTTTGAAGGTATGTAGCGAAACTCGTTGGCACTTTGTTGATGATGTTGAGGTTCCTTTAACTCCTGTTGGAGCATAGCGCAGCCACAAAAAATTTTCATCACGTTCTGTTTTTTGCTAGGACTTTGCTAGGTTGTTTCTTATGTTAATACAGTTGAAGCTTCCTAAGGCGAACTCGCATAGGTTCGTTCTTTTTCTTAGTCCACAAAATCTTCTAAAATGTTTTTGTTTAAAAAACTATTTCGCGGCAATATTTTCATAATATGTTAGCGATGGTACTTTATTTTTTTCCTTTAAGGCCCATACGCAGAATGCAAAAATTCCGCACGACTTGTCAAAACTTCATATAAAAAAAAAAAATGATATTTTTCTTATATGAAGTTTTGACATTTCGTGCGGAATTTTTGCATGCTGCGTATGGGACTTTAAATAATTATTTTAGTTTTTGGAGCCTCCAAATTATGTTTTACTTTTTCTCGTTGTAAAATTATATGGAGGTTAGCTTAAAAAAAAAAAATTCTTTACACGGATATCAAAACTCATTAAATATTTGGCTTAAAAAAAATGTTAAACGGGAAAATTTCCCAATAATAACTTTGAAAATGTAAAATATATAGATTACACGAGTACTCTTTTTTTATAGGATTTAAAAAGCCAAAAAATATAATGCACAGATCTCCCCCATCAGTTACCAACACTTAGCCATACGTAGAGCATTTAGACATCGGTGTTGCCAATATTTGCATAATTCCTGTTTTGATTTGAACACACAAAAAAGGTCTTCAGTTGTTTGACGTTTGGTGACCGCATGGAATTGCGTCATACGCTATGTAATTGGATTTAAAGCGACGTCTTTAACAGGCTCAGAGTCCAAAGCTTTATACATATGTATAAGTAGCTGTGTGTATATGCCACTGCCTACAAGGGCTTAACACCCCCGGCATGACATCTGACATTGAACTTGAAAAGCTTGGCATTGCATCATCGCAAACATCTGGCAACTCCAAACACGCACTCGCTTGAATCCTTGAAGCGCGTCAGCAAGCAATGTCAATGTCAGGGTTGCCCCATTGCCGGGCCCAAAGGAAAAAAAAAACCTGTACAGTCTGCCGCCAATAGCTTTTTGTTTGTTTGCTACCCTTTCTGCCGCATTGCCTTTTTTTTTTTGTATGTGTCCTCGTTCAAACTGGGTAACCTTGAGGTAGAACTTTATGCAGTTTTGAAACGACGCAATAAGAACCGGTTCGTTATGCTTGTTTTTGGGTGTTTTTTTTTTTATGCGGCGTATTTGCTTGTGCTACTTGTGCGTCCGAGTTCTAATCCTTGCAAGACTGCGGATGCGGCAGCAGCTGTCTCAATGCCAAATGCATTTCAAGGTCGCATGGTGGAAAGGGTTGAAACTGTGTCAGTGGGATATGTTAGGTTTTTATTATAAAAGATACAGTATTTTATAAATACGCATCAATGTGCTTACATATATGTCTATGTTTTACACATAACTTTGCTTTCACTTAATTATAATTAAATAAATAGCGCCTTGTTGTCTACGCTGAATCATAAATTCTTGCTTTGTCTTTTGTCCAAGTCAAAAAGTTCAGTTCCAAACCCATTTGAACCAACCGAAACCGCTTTATTCCGTACAAACTTTTATACAAACTTATTTACTACTACTTCAAATTAAGTCACAACACATGCATACACACACACGCGCACACATACACTACGAATAAGTTCAAAGCGCGTCAGCAAAAATAGAGAAGTAATAGCTATTGTTTGGATACAAAGCGAACTAGCAGATACACTAAGCCTGAATGAATTGCAAGTTTGGGGATTTTTGTTATTTGCTTTATTTTTTGTTCTTGTTGGATCTTTTTTGTGAGTTTTTAACGGAAAAGCTTTTTTCGTAAAGCTTGTCGCTGGCGGACTTTAGGGGCTAGAGTAAACATTATCCAATTTTAGACATAAAGTATCTCGTAACTCAAATTCCGTTCCGGACATAAGGCTACAACACCTTTACAGGCTTCACTATACGCCTAAGGTTCTTTAGAGTTCTCGCCTATTTGTGAGCAAACCTTCTAAAATACCGAAAAAAAATATCCCATCGGCCATACTGAGCATTCCAAAAAAATCAATACCAAATATCGGAAGAAGTTTTAAATATTCAAAAAAAAAAAAAAAACACGATACCGATTCGATTCGATGCTGACAAAAGGATTGGTATGTATCAAAAAGTTTTTGAGTTTAAATGAAAGATATAAGGGTTATTTACTTGATCAGCTATAATACCGACCCAAAACGCTGTCTACTAAGAGTGGGGCACTCTTGTCCAAAAGCGAGATTAATTAGATTCTCAAAATATCGGTTACGAGTATACAATATCGAACCCGAAATGATCGATATTCATAACATCAGATCGAAAAGGCACATTCCTAATTCTAGGGCCGACTTTTTGAATCGAATTAAATATTTTTGCTAAATGATAATGCATCGATATGATGATAATATTTGAAGGTAGACTTCTCTTTGGCAAGATTTAGGTATCTCAAGAACAATTTTTTTTTTAATTAAAGGCCCATACGCAGCATGCAAAAATTCCGCACAAAATGTCAAAACTTCATATAAAAAAAAATGCCAAATGGTGGGGCCTTAAAGATAAAACTTTCATATCAAAAAAAAAAAGTTTTATTATACATTTTTTGTTGATTTGTTAATAATAACGCAGCAAGCAAAAATTCCGCACGAAATGTCAAAACTTCATATAAAAAAAAAATATCCCAAAAAAGGGAATTTTTTTTTTTATATGAATTTTTGACATTTCGTGCGGAATTTTTGCATGCTGCCTATGGGCCTTGATTTGATAAATTTTTACCCCAAAGTTGTACGGCGCCACCTAGCGGTTGCTTAGGATAAGAGAGCTTGTTAGGATTGGATTAAATTTTGTAAAGAGTTATATATAGCAAGCATATGCTTTTAATATGCTTCAGGTATATTAGAGAAAGAAATTGTAGACAAAAAGCAAGCTTAGTTTAGATAAGATTTTCAAAAATTTTAAGGGACATGAAAAATAATCACGCGTATCTTATATGATTGCAACATGCCCCAACAACCAACAACAGAAACAAAGATAAGCAACAACCAATTGTTTGCTTGTCTGCCATATGTCGAGCATTGAACAAGGGGCCCCATTAGACCCCATGGCTCTGGTTCTTATTTGCCTTGATGGTTTGTGTACTTGATAAGAAAACGCTCAACGAGCTGTTTATCTTTCGTGTTTATTTTTATTTGTTCTAAGGATTTGCGCAATAAGCAGCGAGTTTTGCAACTGATACAGACTTTGCCATAATTTAATGCTATAAATAAAGATTTGTGCTATAAAGCTGTCTAGGGGTTGTACAACACTTAAGGTCAGCTTAGAACGCTATAAAATATTTTATACGTGTTCGTTATCTTTTCGCTATAAAATCTTTATTTATAGCACTTTTTATAACAAAAATTGTACACTCTTAAAGACGCTTAAGTTCATTCAGCTATAAAGTTTTGTTTATTTTGTTTTTCGTTTCTTTTTATATGGTATTTATTTTTGTTTATCTTTGTATTGCAACGACAACCTTCAATTGGACTTCAAACGTTTAGTTTATAATATATGATAGTATATAAGGCGTAAACAATTTAAAGGTCTGGACTTAATGAGCCTGATTAGTATAGCAAAACACTGAAATTCAGTAAATGTTTAGTTCGAAGCGATAGTGTCTGACAAAGGCGTAGTTAGGGTGTCTTAGGGGGGCAATCCAATACTACTAATAGGAATGGTGCTTTAAAAAATATTCGCAGAAACTAGAATAAAGTGAAGAATATTGAAGTTCGAAGCATAGAAGATTTCTTAAATTAAATAATATGGGTTAATTTAGTTCTTAAAGAATAATCTTAAATAAAGTTCTGATATCAACGTACACTAAAAAACACACATTCTCTACCTTAAAACGGCTGAAGATTTTAGTATAAATGGATACAAATTTGAAAAATTCAATTATATACCCTTATTGTTGAGGGATATTGTTTCCTAGTTTCAAATTTACAAGATAACTTACTAAGGACTTCAAATATTTCATGTAATTCATCTTTCTATAATTCTAATTTTTCTTTTTCTTAGGACCTATAATAATAATATATATACAGTGAATGTCAAAAGAAAATAAAAACCTTAGCTACTCATATTAAAAGTTTAATTACAATGAAGTTATTAACACAATATCAAAAATAAGTACAAGGAATTCAAGAATTAATTAATCAGAGCTCATTTCAACAAAAACATGAAGCATTGGTAACTCACAACCAGAAAAAAATTCACTTTAAGTAAAAAAAGACAAATTTTTACGTTTCAAAAAAAAAGTAAACAGCATACAAAAGATAACGAAACTTGAGTACAAAAGGTAAATCTTTTTAATTTTTTAATATTTAGTTTGTTTTCCTTTGGACATCAGCACCCACCTCATTTAGTCTCCTAAGCATCGACTCGACAAATTTTTTTGTAATATCGGAAGAGATTTTGCTCCAATCTTCAGTAAGGGGCCTTCTTTAGGTCTCCCTTGCTAGAAATTGTCCTTTGTCTGTTTTTTCTATCAAGGTATTCCCACAAATGCTCGATCGGGTTAAGGTCTAGGGACTGCGGTGGATGATCAAGTGTCTTAGGAGTCCGGTACAGTAGTCCTGTTGGAAGATCCAGTTTTCATATACAAAATTTTGTTCACGAGATATTGAAAAATAACTGAAATACGTGCTCAAAAACATGTTTTTCGAAAATATCTCGAAAACGGTGCTTAAGAAAAAAAAAAGGTTGCCATTTTCGTGTTTCTCGACCCCAAATTATCCTTAAAAACACTTTTTTACGAAGGTTCATTCGATGATCGTTAAATTTGTAAACTAGTGTATTTAATCTCCTTGACTAACTCTAAATCTAGTTTTCCTTCTTTTTACAATCTATTACATATAGTAATAACCAGCTTGGATTTAAACTAAACTTAATGGAGACTAGTTGTTCCTGTTATTGTTCCAATCAAATTCTTATTTAAAAGAAATAAATTCACCAAATACCCCATAGCAAAAATGTGATCTACGCCTCTGTTGGTTAGAAATAACATTTAACTCTCAACGTCCATTGTGGAACCAATATTCTCCACTTTGAAACGGTTACAGATTCGACGAATCGTTTAAAATTTGCGAAAAAAATATTTTATTCTCTAGTTTTTATTAGAACTTCCTTAAGATATATACGCTTCATAAAAAGCTAATTATTTTCGTTTTTAAACTATACCTATAAGTAAAAGTTGATATTGAGAAGAAAATATATAAAAATATAATATAATAGTTTAACATTTAGTCAAATCCCCCATTGCAAAAAGTTTATCTACGCCATAGGTATTGAGTACTTTTAAACTCTGAAAATAAAGTACTTTTGCAACACTTTTTATAGAGGTACTTGTAGCGTTGCACGCGTTTAAAACCGCCCACAAAACGCTAGTAAAACGCTACCGTCATTCCATAAAATAAAGAAGGCCAATAAAATGACGCGTTTTTTTTTTGTGTTATGCTTTGTGCTACATATTTGTTTACAACCAACTAATTGTTGTTTTGGTACTGCTTTTTGTTGTATCTGCTTTTTCTCTACACTGCCATTCAGGCTCATTTGGGCTCTCTATCGTTTTAGACCGGTACCGGCTCCGGTCCCATCTGGTTACTACTGACTGTCTTATCAATCAAATTTTTTTGTTTTGTTCATTAGCAACGAATTGTGCAATCTTCTACAGATATATTAGTTAAGGTGAACTGTTTATTGGCATCTAATTTGCAGCTACTTATTGGAGCCAAGTGCGTCATCGAAGAAGTTTATTGCAATAAAATCTAAGCTGGCTATGTCGTAATCACGCGAGATCTCTTGGCGTTTTTTTTTTGTTTTTGGGCCACAAAATATTCATGTGCCAATCGGTTCACACCGGTTACTAAACGTGTTTTTATAGATATTGTGTACATGTATTTGTTATTGTTTGTTGCTGTGTATCTTTTTTTTTAAACAAATATGTTAATATTAACCAAGTTTGTATATGAGTTTGTATCTTTTTATGAGCTCATGCAATCTGCCCAAAGCAGCAAAATCATTTAAATAAACAGTCTGTTTTGCATATAGGCTAAATACTTTTATGTATATAATCAGTAAATAAGTCAACAAAGGGGGCACGTGATGCACAGGCCTACAGCGAATAAGTCACTTTTTTTTATAAATATAACTCGCATATATAGTAGTTCACACTGATAAGAAATTTCAGAAGGGGTAATTCTTTGACATTGCGAAATTTTATTTTAACATTTTTAAATTTAAGGCAAGCTCTTCAAAAAAATCTTTGGTATTAAAGTGGTATGTACACACTTGGAAAGATGTGACTTTTTTTTTTTCAATCACTTTAACACATGAAATTTGTTTTAAATTTTTGTAGTTTTCAAAAATTTATTTATTTGTGTATTAGTATGTACACACTTGGCAAAATAATTGGTCTGACCATTTTTATTTTTATCACTTTGATTTGAAATTTTTTTTTTTTTTAATTTTTAGATGGTTTTTTTAAAAATTATTTTAAGTAACAATATACATACATTTATAGGTATAGGTTGTACCGGTTGACCCCTGGCGGAGTCACACATAGACTAGATAGTCCTTAGTGGTTTCATGCATTTATATACACTTGAAAAATAATAGATGTAACCATTTAGTTTTTTAAATCACTTTACACGTGAAATTTGATCACCTTTTTCAATTTTTTGAAAGTTTTTTAAAAATTTCTTTATTAGTAAATTGCTATGTACATACTTGGGGAATATTAATAGGTGTGATAGATTTTAAACTTCGATCATCGATGTTTTCTCCAGCACTAGTGTGAACATTCAAAATCGTGAAAAAATTTTATATTACATTTTTTTCAAGTTTTAAAAAATTGTTTTGTAGTAAATTGTTATTTATACACTTGAAAAATAGTAAGTGTGGCTTTTTTTCAATCGCTTTGACACGTGAGAAAATATTTGGTTTCATTTTTTCAGTTTCTTATAGTAAAACGGTATGTACTCACTTGGTGCGGCCATTTTTTTCAATCACTGAGAATTTGTTTTTATTATTTTAAATTCTTGAAAAGCTTCTTTGTAAATTAGTATGTACACACTTGGAAAAATAAAAGGTGTGACCATTTTTTTTTTTTTTCAATCCAGCTTAACATATGCTAAAATTGTTTACAGACTCCAAAACCGCATTTAATTTGTAAATAGGGCTACCCTATTTGCATAATAGTTTTTAGGCGTTTTCAACATTTTCGATCATAGCAATTACATTTTCCGAGTGAGAGTCAGAATCTTGAACACGAACTCAAAATGGTTCTATTGTTCGAACCGAAATGGTCACGGAACAAGCCCAATAATTTTCCTACCTGCACCTCAAATAAATTTTATGATATTTTGGAATTAATATAAATCTCAGAATATTTTGTATCAAAAATATCGCCAAAAATTTTTGAAAACTTGTGCGTCAAAAATCTTAAGCCAAAATATATATTCAGTAACTTAAAGAATAACCCAAAGATGTGTGCTCATTTATATAAATAACATACTAGTACATACAAATTTAGGCGTGTCTGTATGTTCTTATGAGTACTCAGCAAAAACAAAGCACTCGTTTTGATAAAAATAATTGAATCGCTTGATTCGATTGCAAACACAAAGAAATCACAAGTTCAAATCGATTTCTTATTATTTTTGTTTCTAAATTAAATGTTCCACATAATTTATTTATATTGACTTTTCAGAGTATATATTTATTAAATCTTTTATTAGCATCTACTTGATTAAATATTTTATTTGATAAGACTGAAAAAAAAATTTATGAAATCAGTTGGCACAGCTGTGCAAAATTTTATTTGTTTTGAGTATTTCTTAAATACTCAGAACTTAAAGCTTAAATAGTTTAATTTTAAGCTGGACGCTAATTGCAATAACAATTTGTGTATTTATCTTAACTATTAACAGATAAATACAATGAGACAAAATATGAATCATATAGTATACTTTGAGTTGAATGTTTTTAAATGAACTTTCTAAATTATTTGAATGTATTCGTTATTCAAATTATGCAGCATGAATGAATACTGGCATTTTAAAGAATGAGTAAATATAAATATCTTATTTCATTTTCATTGCATAATTAAGTCTATGTTGTTGAATTGGATGAAAAATAAATGCGTCTAAGCATTTTATTTTGTTAATGAATGTTAATATTCGATAATTTTTGCTTCATAAATGAAATAAGAATGTAATTTTAATTAAAATCAAAATGAGTGCCACATTTTCGGAAGGCACATTTGCACTTGTATGTTAAATTCACAATTAGAAACTATTTTGTATAAGTGATTTGTTTGAGTTTTTAATTTTACTTCCGAATATGTTAATTTTAAAATACAACAATAAATATAAGATTGGCTTTTGACAAATTTAGAGAAATTACTTCCATTAAGCACACTGGTCTACAAAATTTTAATTTTTTCATGTTTTGCGAACTGTTTCCATATACAAACTTTCAATACGAGGACCGTTTGACTACTAGTGTTTGTACGGCACACCCTCTTGGTAGGCTAATCCTGGAACGATCCACGTCCCTCATGAAATTCGCGGGAATATCGATTAATATTCGTTTAAAAGCTTTACTTAAATTTCAGGAAACATTTTTGAGACCCTACTAGAAACTTATGATCTATAAAAAGATGTATGAAACCATACATCGCGTTGTACATATTTGTACAATAGGGCGTTTAAAATATAGATGTTCTAGTGCAGAAATTTTAAAAATTATCGATATCTTAATCGATCTATTACTCAAATATCTTTAGAGCTAAGCGCGAAATAACAAAATAAAACGCAGTTTAATCAGTCGAAACCAGATGAAGCCCCAAAGTTGAAGAACCAGAACATGTATTATCAGTGTTATGAGCAGGAAGCTGTTTTTTTTTATTTAAGGTTTTTTTTCAAATTTAAACATTCTGTCTGTATTGGAATGCATTTAAACATCAGAGATTGACCCACACCAAATATTTATATTTTCGGATAAATAACAAGATCACGCACCAAAGTTATTGCTATGTTATAAACAGAAATCTATTTATATTTATTTTTTTTTTTGTTTTAAATTCTTAATTTTAAACATTCTGCATTTGCCTTAAAGCTGCATAGATTTATATTTTTGTATTCAATCTATTATTTGACCCAGAATGAGTATTTCTAAGTTTGTGACTGATTTTCGGGTACAACACATAGAACATTGTTTAAAAAAAAGATATATCAAAAGATCTAAAAAAAAATGAACTTAATAGGAACAAGATCGTGTTTCAGTGTTTCGGTGTAATAGTTCTTAGGTACTCCAATAAAAACTTTTGACTGCCGAATTAGGTTAGTATAACATCATAAACAAACAAATTATGATCTTAAGACATCTTTTCAACCGGTGCTATGCGAACTTTATGTCATAAAGCTACCATGTTTGGTGCTCCCAATTTCACCAAAATGATTTTTTTATTTGGTTTGAAAACGAATGTTTTGTTTCAAGGGGAATAAAACTAGTTGCCAAAATAGGTTGAAAAGGGTACACATTTTAAACTGTGGTAATTTTTTATAATATTCTTTGATACATATCTTAGATTCTATTTATGCCAATTTCAAGTTAAATAGTTATTGATAAATATTTTTAATTATTTTGTTTTTCTGAATCAACCCATGTGTATGCTTAACTGAATTTTTATATGGTGCGTGTCTTGCTTAAAAAAATGTTCATGTCTTGCTTAATGGTTTATGTCTAGCATAAAAAACATTTCCCTTATAATAGTAAAGCATAGTCGTGGATAATTTCCCTCGAAAGGTGTAAAGCTGTGCTAACAACGAGCAAGGGAAATATGAGTAGATGACGAAAGTAAAAAATTCGGATTTGGGAGCACGCAAAAACGAATCCGTTTAAAATTGTTCGTTTTTGTTTTTTTCGTTTCCGGAGCACGGTCGGAATATATTGCCGATATCGAAAAAAGTAAATAAACTTGTTTCGCTTGGCTCTTAACAACACTGAGATCTATACGTACATACAGACGGACGACTTCTTTAGACGCCATGATCATGCGTTAGTGCTTCCTTCTCTACGTTACATACATTTTCAGCTAGCACAAACTCAATATACCCTTTACATTTTACATTTACAGGGTATACAAATTAGCTTCTTTGTGATCTCTTTTAGCAGCAGCTTCAAAATTATTATTTGTAAATAATTCAAAAAGTTTTTAAAAAATTTGAATATTGTTTGTTTGTAGCACCGGCGCTCAGAAAGTCATAGAAAACAAACCAAAAATTGAATACCAAAAAAAAAAAAATCACACACACCTGCAAACAAAAAAAAACTATCAAAAAATACACACGCACACACACACACATATTTTCTTACAGCTCTTGCATTCGTCTGCACTGCAGCACCCGCACTCTTCACTAAACAGCAGTATTAGCTTTAACTCGCTCTAACCCATACATGAACAAATTAGGCCATTAATCTCTTTGGACCCACTCTTATCACATTTTATAGTTGTATTTTTTTATGTTTGTTACACACACATATAGACCCTAGTGTGTCTCACTCGCTCTCATTAGTGACTTAACAAATTACGTTAGCAGCAAACAACAACAACAACGAGAAGAGACGCACAATTTTTCGTGCGTGCCTCTATCAACAACAACAATAAGAAACGGCCTCTTGCCGTTTCTTTTTTATACCCTTTACGCCAAATTGTATGGAGTATATTAAGTTAGTGCACTAAATATGTATGTGCGCGTAGATCCTACACTGAAAAAAAATATTAAGATTTTCGCTCCCAAAAGAAATAATTTTTTGCAATAGGACAGTTTGCGATCTCACAAATACGAAAACTCGGTTTTAGACTTAGAACAGATGAAAGTTTCATCAACTAAGTTACATATTTTTTTTTTTTGCAGCTGAAACTCGTCGTTTACTGTACTAATTGTTGAACTTAAAATTCTTATTTTAAGTGTTTTTTTTTTTTTTTGTAGACTGAAACTTTCTTCTTAAGAACAATTGCACTTGACTGTAGATAGCTTTTAAGAAAGAAATTCTTTTTTTCAATTTATTTCACGGTTTTCATTTACAATATTTACAGTGTACGTGAATTCTAATATACCAACTTTTAGAGTTCAGGTTTTAATTACCTTTTCTACTTAATTATAATATTATATGACTTCAAAAAATTTACAATTATAATTATAATATAATTATAATATACAAGATTGTGGAAAAAAATTAAAAAACCAACTGAAGAATTTTTCTACTTAACCTACTTAAGAAATCAATTTAAAGCTAAAGATAGGCGGGCTAGGCCAGTTCATTGAGGTGAGGGTATGTTGAACTGCAACATCTAAGGGAAAAGTTGCAAGAAAGACGTTCTAGTCTATCTGCAATAAGTTCTACGTTCGCTTTATTGTGTAAATCGATCGTTGCATGGAACCAGAAAGAAATTCTTTATTTAGGAATGTTCGCAAGCACAATTGCGCTTGATTGCAGATAGCTTTTAAAACAGACATTCTTAATTTAAGAATGTTTAGAATGATTTTAACAAGAAGTGCTCTCAAAGATCATTTCGTACTCATTGTAAGACTGTTTAGACTGTAATTTTAATTTTGATTAAAGTCGAAAAATTCTTATACATTTTAGTGTGAAAAGATCTTGTTAACAGCAAATTCGAATTTAATTTTATTTTTGCTCTTTTTCTGAATGTAGAAGAAATCGTGCAGTCATTGTTCCAAAATTAAGAAAATAGAAAGGGATCTGAGTGTCAGTATCTACCGTGCCCCCGCCAAGACGAGCCAAGCGAAGCGCAAGGGCACTACCTACCTTTTCTCGAAGCGCTTCATCGTTTTTTGAACCCTTATAACTTGGGTTTGGATTATGCTTGATCAACAAAATTTTCGGGATATGTTGTCAAAAGCGGACTTATTAAATATATAAAGTTTTAATTGCATAGCTCCTATACTTTAAATTTTATTGATATCTAAAAAACGCTGATTTCGTCACTGACTCACTGATGATATTCAAAATTCTTAGGGTACTACAAGAACTATTTTATAACAGAAAAGTAATGAACAGTGAATTAATTTTTCACCTTACGCCTATCTGAATGTAGCGAAATGGCCGAGCCACATATTTTGACTAAGGTGTAGAGTTAGAAGCTTGGCTCTACATGAGATCTGATAACTTTTTGACAGTGCGAGTCATATGGTCTCGCCTTGGCAACATTTTACAAGAAAATTTTTTTTCTATGGGTGTAAATTTTATTAAAAATTGCAAAACCTTGAGAGTTATACGCAAAACTAACCAATAAAATCCCATTAAGCCCAAAACTGCATATTTCTAAACAACAAAATTATAGTGTATTGCAATTTTAATGAAAATATAATTTAACTTATCACCTTAAAAAATATTAGGATACACACAATCCTATTTCACGCATAAACAATATAGAACTATAGGGTATACCCTTTTTCAGAATATAAGAAAAGAAAATAAGAAAATGTTTTTGAATGTTGGTTATGCCACACGCCACAGCAGTTTGGCTATAATCGTTTTGTTATTTTAAAATGCTTTCATTACAACGGCTAAAGAGTATTTTAAAGTCGGTTTGTGACGTCTTTGTCCGTTGTTGTTAGTATCTGGCTTTGCCGTTACATTTCTTCGCCTTCTGCTGTAAAAATGTAAATGATGGAATTCTGCTTTGCAGCTGCTTCTTCTTCTTCTTCTTCTTCTTCTTTTGGTTTACAAATGTTTCGTGTTTTGTATTTTATTTTTTTCGTTTTTCGTTTCATTTTGGAATTTTGTTGGAAATGCTGTGCGCCTGTTAGAATACTCCAACTAATTAACGGGTTATGACAGCTTGGCGCTTAACTCAACCCCCACTGCTATGCGTGTGTGTGTGTGGGCTACGCCACTCCATCATATTTCTTGAAGGATGTGCCCAGACCGGGGCGCTCCCCAATTAAGGGCCCACCGTGTGCCATGTAAACTGTGTCGGTGTGTGTGTGTGTTTGTACTCATTTGAATTTTTATTTTAATTACGCCCACGCGAAGGCATCTTCCGTGCGGACTGCGTCACGCACGTGATTTACAGTTAATTAGTCAACAGCGCTGCCAACTTGGTAATAAATTTTCACACCAAAAGCTTGTTGTAACCTCGACCTAGACCAATTATCTCAAGGTAATTTAGCAGGCGCACAGCAGTTGTATGAGCTACAGCGGCGCGAATGGAACTAATGGCTGCCCTTCACGCATAAGTATCTAAAGAAACAACTCTATGCAGCTGTGTGTGCGTGTGTGTTTGTTTGATTTCCACAAATACCAAAAGTCAAAAGGCCTCGACAATAGACGCTACCAAGCGATCTTGGGTCTGCCTTATATGCGCCCTTAAGAAAACTCTCTTTGGTAATTTTTTGGACTGTGTGAGTTTTGCTGCTTGCCTGTGAAAATATCGATCGTTTCGGCAGGGGCATGTGGCATTTGTGTGCGTTTTGGTTTTTGTTTTTTTATTCGTTTTTCTTTGACGCGATCTTTGCGTGCGCACTCTCATGCTACCTCTCTCTTTTGCTCTTGCGCGTTGTCTTGCTCGCACGTGCGATTTGCATTGGTCGGCTGTTTTTTTTTTTGTGACATTGAATTTAAAAATAACAAAATCTTACCACATTTTATTTCAACTCACAACAGGGGCGCAACAGGCAAAAAGTTTCAGGGGAAACTACAAATTGCAAGCAGTGTGTTTTTTCTAACAATGTATTTTTAAATTTAACGATAAGAAGGCGGCTATGTACTGGGTGCATATTATATAATGTATAGTATATACATTTGGTTTGGTGATAAATTTAATTTATGTATATATTGTGGCACTATTTTTGATAACTTAAATATGTTAAAACACATATGTTTTATACATCTATTAAAATTGGGCTATTGATTTATTTAAGTTGTTGATTATTCCTAGTAAGATAACGCACCATACGTCTGCGTGACGTAAACGTTCTCTTTTTTTTTACTCTCTTACGATCGTCACAGTACGAATTTTTGATTATTTTTGTGTAAATAATAAAAGTTAAAAATATTACAAAAGAAAGTGTTGCAATTAATATTTGTCTGCATTTACCTTTAAAAATATCCTTTAAGAAAGTAAAAACCAACATACGTCGTTCAGACGTATCGTTATCTCTTTAGGGTAAAAAAATAACCTAAGCTTCCTAGGTAAAAAAAAAATAGTACACCCTTTAGTGCAATGGCACTAGAAACTCCCTAAAAACTTCAATAATTTCCGCATTCACTTCAAACTGCAATATACTGTACGCTACTAAACGTTACTATGACCGTCACACATATACTCAACTCCTGCTCAACTTTAGACCCTAATAGAAAGCTCATATTTGGCAGCAATATCCCAGCACAATTTCTCTCTAACCCAGAGCCACAAAATATATAAATACATTCAAATTTAGGAAACTAAAAAAAGTCCTTACCAAACTATATAAGAATATAATACTTTTCCCAAACTGACGGCCTTAGTGCGGTGTTCCCTTATTTCTACAAGCTAGCCTATAATTTTAATTATAAGTTTGCTGTATATCATAATAATAATAACACTGTGCTCAAATTTACTATAATTTTAATTATAAGTTTGCTGTATATCATAATAATAATAACACTGTGCTCAAATTTACTATAATTCAATATTCTGTACAGTGTTCCCATATAAGTCGGTGAGAGAGTACAACTTTTGGGCTTACACACTCTCAGTTGCTGCAAAAAATAAGGCAGAGTCATCTCACTCATGCTTGGGGCATTTACTATGGTTATTTCTTAATACTATCTCTTTCATTGCTCTCGGCTCTCCGACGTTTTCTTTCAATTACTCTCTCACATTCATTCAGTGTTGCCAGTTTAGCCTTTTTCCGGATACATTTTTGTTTTTTAAGACTATTTCAGCCGTAAAAATATATAAAATTCCTTATCCGTAAATCTTTCCTATTGAAAGGCCTATAAGCAGAATGAAAAATTTCCCACGGAATCACAAAACTTCATATTAAAAAAAAAATACCATTTGGGGTATCTTATTGGGGATTTTTTTTATATGAAGTTTTGTCATTCCGTGCGAAATTTTTCATTCTGCGTAAACGCCTTAAGATTAGAGTTTTGATTTTTCTGCATCTCTGAAATAGCACTAGCTTACGTTTAAAATATTCTCAGAATTTTTTATTTATTTCTATAGCGGAATGGTGGGCTAAAGTGAAAAATATATTTTTGTTAAATTTTTGGGATTTTGCGAAAAGTTTTTGCAAACTTTCTTAAGTAGAATTCTAATTTTACCCTAAATAAGTGTGTAATAATTCAATTCAATTTTCAATTTGTATTCACAAAATCTTAGGCATTACGAATACATTGTGGAGCTTAATTTACTTAAAATACAGTGTTCAGGCTAAAACAATTTCCTTTTCTACTGTGTTATTAAAATATAATATATATATATTATAGCATTAGAGTCAGAAGAGGCGGGGAAAAATTTCGAAAAACCCATGAATATGACAAACTTATATCTAGGACTTATTGTGTGTAATAATAATTTAGAATTTTATTGCGTTCATGAATTTTGAAGATTGATCGATTTTAAAAGAAATAATTGATTTTTCATCAAATTTGAACAAAAAATTTATTATTTGCGAGTATTTATTGTAAAAAGTAGTAGATTTTTGAAGAAAATACTCGAGAAGATAAACAATAAAGTAAATACTTTAAAGAAAAATTATGTCTGTCATTTTTTCACCAATTTTTTCCTTTTTTGTTTAGTCACTTTTTCCTGTTTTTACAAAGTTTACATATAGGTACTGTACAGTGATTTGCTATTTACTGTATGCAGTCTGAGTGAATGAGTACACTAGTTGCCAATACAGCCACAAAAACAAACATACATTCACTCAAAATAGTACAGCAAAACAAATTTTCAAGGGGTTTCCTAGCCCCAGTTTGCACCCACTTAATCCGCCCCTGTCTTATGCTGTTGCTAGCTTCCAAAATAGCCTCAAAATACACTACAAAAATAAAATAAGCGCCTTCAAGGTTCCTTTTATACACTTGTTACGTTTTTTTGAGCGCCTGTTGCGCTTTAGATCGATTTTGAGCTCAATATATTCTAATCACAAAACTTTACCATTTTTTGCTCTCTTTCAAAACAGCACTTTTAGCAATGGAGCTAGTGATGCAGCTGGACTGATTCAGCCGGAGCGTCGCGCACGTCTAAATACTGCGCCTGGTATGCGCCATGTGGGCGCAAGTCATGTGGGCAGCGCCGGACTGAAGCGCACCTATAACATTCTAAGCGGTTCCAGCGCTAGCCATATTAACGATGATAGCAGCACGGAAAGTCTAGCCCCGGTGGGCAATATGGGTGGCAGTTTTCGTAATAGTCTGAGCAAGTCGGTGCAGATGAATGGTCAGCGAACGTACGGGCCACGTGATGAGCGTTTGGTGTTGCTATCACGTAAGGTGCCGTTTGCTATCTTTTCGGTGCTGCCCTACTGCAAGGGCAAGAATGGACGGTAAGTGAAAAATTGCGTCGGGATTAACCGACTTGAAGAGACCCTTTTGTGAACACCTGCGTAAAGTAAAATTAGCAAGTTTTAGTTCGAAAGTCTATAGACTAAGGAATGTGGGGGTAAAAACGGCAAACATCGTCAAAGAATGGTTTCGTATATTTTGGCCCGCTTTGTGAATTTAGGGGGATAAAATTGGAACATTTGTGCCTATTAATTTTGATGTCTACATCTGGTTTTGTTAATTAAAAAAAAAAAAAGAAGCTGATGTCACCACAACGTATAGCGCTCTCTGTCTACGTTTCAGGTCAAAAGATTTCTGGACATGAATGAGAACCGTGAAATTTCACTGGAAGAAAGTGAATACATTATTTTTCAATCCAGCTAACTTAATCTTCTAGTGGCGTCCATTATATGAGATATCTGCAAGCGTACAGACAGTAGATAATGTCCATTTCAACTCGGCCATGCTTGCTTTATAGGATACAAAATGCTTACTGCTCCCTGTTACATACAATACATACGTTCGGACGAACTTTATATACCCTTATGCCCTATGACTGCCTAAAAATCAGTTTGCCTTAAATAATGTCAAGCTTAACTTTTTTGTTTTTATTTGCTTACAGCACGGAGTTTCGCAAGGAGGATCGCAGCAGACGTCGTAATACATCCACCTCACGTCCTTTATCCTCGATTAATGATGCACCCTTTGATCCCTTCGATTTGTTGGGCATTCAAAAAGCCGACAGCGGTCTTGTAAGTGCAGTTTTTATTGTTATTTGCATCTTATTAACTTTTACTTTTTTGCTTTTAGGACATTTCTTATGGTCATCTATTGATACCCTCACGTCCCTACGAAAAGGAGCGTAAAAAGCATGGCAATACTTCGACTACTCCATCAATATTTGATAATAATCAAATTGAAATTACCAGCACGGCGGCGCTGAAGAACCATGGCATAGCTAGGTTGGTGCCACATGCTACGATCGCTGACTAGGCTTTAATTTTTGGTTAAAATATCGTACATACCAAACATACACACACCATACCATACCATACCAAAGCATTAGGGCGTCTAACACGGCATATGACTCAATACAATGAGCAGCGTTCCACTAAAGAGTCCCATTGCGCATGAAATTTGACACATACTCAGGTCTGCTCCGGCTTTCGATTCGAAAAGACTAAACTATACGAAGTAGTTCAAAGATTTTGTAAGATTAACTTTTACGATAAACTGCGTTAACTTATATAGTAAACGAAGTCCGGAGCCGGCTTGATTTACTTGGACTCACATATTAACAAAGCCAAAGCGACTGGGATAGCATATTACCATGAGTATACTGCTTGTCCAACTTGTAGATCAATCGATAAAAGCTGGTTTTTATTTTGTTTGGATTATAATGATTTTGGAGTTATGTTCCTTGGCAGGGCCGAAGAGAGAAAATCCGGGCCCGGGGGGAAAATATATCGAACCCTCTATTACACCTTTTTTGAATCACGACAGTACGACAGTAATTACACCGGGCCCCTGAGAAAACTAGAATCTGAAATTTCAACAGTTTCCCGTTGAAAGCCAAGGCAAACCCGCCGGGATTTGGCTACTCGGCTGTACATTAAAAGAGTTTCTAAAACATTATTTGATCAACTAGGAATACTGACCAATTTTTCCATAGTTTTCGCCATTCGGCAGTAAATTAAAAGAGTTTCCATCAACTTTATTCGACCAGTTGCGAATATAGACGAATTTATCAAGACTTTCCAGATTAAATTGAAGACAAACCTGTTTAGAGATTTTCACCACTCTGTGGTTTAACAGAAGAGTTTACATAAACTTTAATCGGCCAACTAGTAAGACCAACAAACTAATCGACAGTTTCCAGATTAAAACCAAAGACAATCCAATTAGAGATTTTTTATGAGAAGAGTTTACATAAACTTTATTTGACCAATAAGGGAATGTGAGTTTCTTCAGAATTCGACCCGAACGAATATAAAACAATACTTTTTGCTAAAATTTTCTCTGGAAGGTCCAAAATATGAGATCTTTTCAGACTTCTTTCTAACTTTCATACTATTGTCTAGTAGGTACAAAAAAAGAATTTTCGGGAGCTATAAGTTTGAGAGCAGTTTCAATATTTCCGTAACTCAAATCCCAAAACGATTTTACAAAAACTCGAATTTTAAAGGTCTTGAAGAATCCGCGAAGAGAGCGAAGCTTTCTCGGTAGATTGACCAAGCCTTCGAAAATATTCGTGATAACTTTACATTACGGCTAAAGTTCGGCTTAAAAAGAGAGCTCGTATGCTGAGCGATTCTCGTCGGTGTAAAATCGTTTGAAAGAGATTATAAGCACACTCCTTAATTAAAGCATTTGCTAACACTGATTCAATCATCGTCATCATCTTAAGAGCAGTCCCTTTTTTCGGTTCAAATGTGTTGGGGTGTGATTCAAATGTATTGCTAGCTACTGCATTCGCTCAACTATGCCATATGAAAATGTGCTGCGAAAGCAACTTTTATTTAATTCCATTGATAAAGAATATCTATATTACCATTATATTTATTATAATCACGTGTTCAAGTGTTTTCGATGACGTTCCCAAATAAGTATAAAATTAGGCTTTCCATTTCAATAAGTATTAGCAATTAATCAATTTTAGCTATCTCAAGCACTTTAAAATTCAATACGCCCATTTCAGCAATTTAGTGCTATCAAAATAAATGTTTACACAATGTCATGACATGACAGTTGGCCACAAAATATATTTTAGATAATCTCAAATATCAACTGAGTGTGTTTTTAAACAATTTGCAACGTTTTGCATAATTTTTTGTTGGTTCAACAATAATATCCAACCCATCAACTAAATGTGCTGTGACCCATTATGCAACAGATGCCTAACTTAGTCATCAAAATAGAGAATATTTACATGAATTTCATTACTTTTTATGGTAATTCGAGAACCATAACTGACAGAGCTCTAAATTGTATTTATATAATAAGAGTGTTACCTTTTATGATTCGGAAATACAGCAGATAAACAAACTAGGTTTAACGCATTGGGCACAATAATAAATGTTTCTCAAATTTTTTCCTTAAAAAATGAATATTCTTAATTTTTGAAAAACTCATCACGCTTTCTGATTTAACTCAAACCGATTATGATCATGTATGAGGCAAAAAAAGATGTTGGTTAGATGTTTGTAAAAGTCGAAAATCTGTGTAGCATAGAGAAGGGGACTCCCCAAATTTACCTTAAGTATGATTGAAATGATAATAAAGGGGTTTCCAATAAGAGGTGTTATTTTGGTATTCAAAGAAAAATTCCATTTTTTGAGATAAATGATTGGATGTTTATTTCATAATAAAGATGAAGGTATGCCGTTAATAATGAAAAACAATATCAGCCAAATGGCCAACACGACCACGCTTACAGGACCATATCCTTTTCATGAAATTTTCCATAACCAATTCGCAAAGTGGCTGCCCTATGTACTCGATAGCCTCACGAATTCTATCTTTGAGGTCTTGAATCGATTTTGGGCTGTTGGCGTAGACTTTATCTTTCACGTGGCCCCAAAGTAAGAAGTCGCAAGGTGTTAAATCATAAGATCTCGGTGGCCAATTGTGATCACCTCTTCGAGAGATAACACGGTCCGGAAACTTTTCCCGTAAAAGAGCAATGATTTCGTTGCTTGTGTGGCACGTAGCGCCGTCTTGTTGAAAGTAAACGTTGTCCAGATCAATACCGTCCAACTCTGACCATAAAAAATCATTAATCATCTCTCGATAGCACAATCCATTCACCGTGACTGTTGATCCAACCTCATTTTCGAAAAAGTAAGGTCCAATGACCCCGCCGGACCATAAACCGCACCAAACAGTCACACGTTGAGGATGGAGAGGCTTCTCTCTTGGGTTTTCCGAGCTCAAATTTTTCCACCAATTTCTGTATTGCGGTCCGACAAGGTGCTTCACGACGACCCAAAAATGCTTTAGTTTTGCGAACTGTGACTGCAAGATTTTTACCCTTTTTGTAGTGAATTTTAATAATTTCAATGCGTTGTTGAAGCGTGTATCGTTTCATTTTTAGTAATGGCGTAGTTTCTACTTTGCAAATGTCAAAGAATAAAAGCGTCAAAAGTGACAGCTACCCGAAATACCGGGTGATTCGAAATAACACCTCTTGTTAGAAAACCCTATATAAGTCAATACAGACTTGTCCGTCCAAATGCACGCCTTGAACTAAAAGGTGATATGAACTTAAGTTTCTGCCGGGTCATCAAAGATGTGTGTGGTCTGGCGTTTTCATGATGGAACGCAACACTTTTTCTGTTGATCAATTCTGGCCGTTTTAATTGAATTTCTTGCTTCAATCTCGTTAATTGTGGACAGTAGAGAACAGAATCAATTGTTTGACCAGCTTGTAGAAGCTCATAATGAACAATTCCCTTCCAATCCCACCAGACACACAGCATTACCTTTATTGGTGTCAATCCTGGCTTTGCTACCGTTTTCGAAGTTTCACCTTGCATGATCTTTTTCGCACATTATTGTCGTACGTGATCCACTTTTCATCGCCTGTGATTCGCAAATGGACATTCGGTCAATTAAATTATTTGCTGTTATTTGATGTGGCACCCAAACATCAAGCTTTTTTGTGTATCCATCTTTCTTCAAATGGTTGATAACTGTTTGGTGATGAATACCTAGTTCCCTGGCAACGTCCACGCTGCTTATGTGCCGGTCTTGCTCAATTTTTTCCATGATTTCATCGACTTTTTCAGTAATTGGTCTACCAGGTCGAGTTGCATATTTAACATCAAAATTATCAGATATCAGATTATCATTCATTCAAAATATGACGATAATGTTTCGAAATTTCACTCATTTTTAAACGTAGGATAACTTTTTACAGAAAAATGCGATTTGATTAAACGCTGTAATAATAATGTAATAAGCAACTCGTAGCTTACGAACTTTTAGTCGACTGTCATCCAATATCATTTTGTGGATTTTTTTTCACCATTTCTGGAGTGGTCAGTACCCTATGGTTTTGAGACTTAACACTCACTTTATCGTGCTCGTCTGCGAAGACAACTACAGACGATTTTGTCTTAGCATTCTTCGGCACTTTTAATGTCTAGAACTTCGAAATATATTTATGTTCCTTTAATTCCTATTTGGAGCATAGGGCGTCAACTACTCCTCTTCGCCAGCGGACCCGGTTTTGTGCAAGGACTCTGAGTTCACTCCATGTTAGATTGAGAGATTTCATTTCGGCCTCTGTTGAGCGTCGCCAGGTGATACGCGGCCTACCAATGCTGCGAACTGTTTGCTGGCAAGGGTTCCATCGCAACGCCTGTTTTGCAACACTGTCATCGCTCTTCCTTAGCGTGTGGCCAATCCATTGCCATTTCCTCTTCCTAATTACTGTAGCCACATCTAACTAAGCAGCTCGGAGTTTGATATCATGCGAGGCCAAAAGACTCTCATGATGCGGCGCAATGAGCGGTTGATGAAAACTTCGTTTTGTTATTGCTGACGTAACTTTCCAGGTGGTATAGCCATAGAGCAGGACAGACTTAACGTTAGCATTAAATATTCAAAGCTTGGTGTTGGGGCTTATGCTTTTTGAAATCTATGTGCGTCTTTAGAGAGCTTTGGGCACGGGAGAAATCCCTACGTGACAACCCTCCTATCAAAAGGCCAGCTTAGGCATGCCTGATCTCGATGCTTAAAGGCAAACCTTGACTTTTGGATACCCCATGACCCCACTAACTTGACACTCAACAGAACAGACCTGAATACTGTTTCACAAAACATACTACTACAAATAATAAAGACACCAACATTGCGATACATTTTTTACCATTAACTTTTGCTAATCATAACGCTTTGCACTACTTCGTTTCAGCACAAAAACCATAACCAAACGTCAAGGCAAATGGTAAATTTTTGAAGCAGCTAATTAAAAAAAAAAAACATACAATCTCAAATTAACGATTGAGGCGAGCTCAGTTTTAAAGGGTTTAGAAGTACCTGGAGACTGAGCACGACGCAATTGTTAGGCCAAGCTTTCAAGTAGTCACCACACCACTAACCAAAACCACACATACAAACGCAAATGCCTCACCAAGCACACATCAAAAACATGCAAATACCTTCAACTAATCCCTAGATAATGCACCCAACTTGCCTGTAGAACTGCTGCTCTTTTAAACACACGCATTTTTTTGCTATACACAGTGACTTAAACTTTTATTCTAACAAATCGCAGGTGCTTCACCTATGAGAACAACAATCGCAACAATGCAGCCAGTCCCACGCCGGAACTAAAGCTGGACATGGATATGGAAAGCATTATACTAAGCGGCGATGCGGCGCGTGCGGTAAGTTTGAAAACTTTTCTGCCAATCATCAAAAATTACTAATTTTTTAAACAATTACAGTGCCAGCAATACTCGGCCAATATCTTGGATGATCCGGAGCTTATAGCCGGCAAACATCGCACCTTGCTGACTTTTACTTCCTACATGACCTCGGTCATAGACTATGTGCGGCCCTCGGATTTGAAAAAGGAGCTTAATGACAAATTTCGCGAAAAGTTTCCACAAATACAGCTAACGCTGAGCAAGCTCAGAAGGTGTGTTTAAAAAAATATTTTGCTGCAACTGTCTAAAACTAACTTAAATTTATTACCAATCACAGCATCAAGCGTGAAATGCGCAGAATTAACAAGTTGGATACACGCATTGATCTGGTAACCATTTCGCAGGCCTATGTCTACTTTGAAAAACTCATTCTGGCCAATCTGATCAACAAGGGCAATCGCAAGCTGTGCGCTGGCGCCTGCCTGCTGCTCAGCGCCAAAATGAATGATGTCAAGGGCGATGCGCTGAAGAGTGTTATTGAAAAAACGGAGAATGTTTTTCGGCTCAATCGCAAGGAGCTGCTATCATCCGAGTTTGCCGTCTTGGTGGCGCTAGAGTTTAGTCTGCATGTGCCCGTGTATGAGGTGCTGCCACACTATCAGCGGCTGCTCTACGAATCCTAGAACTGGCCCAAGCGCTGTGCCGAAAAGCGTTTGACGGCAGCAGCGCAAGCCGTAGCCCTGGCAGCCGCGCAGGCGGCAACGCAGCGTCTAATGCGCAAGGGCAGTCGGAAGTAGTTTGTAGTTTTTAGTAGCAGAAAAGTGTGTTGCATACTTTTAGGTGTCGGGTTTTTAGTATGAAAAAGAAAATTGAATAATCATCATAATGATGTTGAGATAACAATAATTATGTAAGGCTAAAAGTAAGTTTTGCTATGCGTAGTAACGATAAATTTGACAAGAAATTTTTACATATATGTAAGCTATTTACAAAAAAAAAAAAAAAAAACAAAAAAAAACCAAGTCCCTTATATATCCCGGTAGCAGGTTCCACTTAGTTACTAAGTGTTTATGTTTTATAACCAAATATGCAAGTTATACTTTAATTTTCATAATCCGTTTTTTTTTTTATTATTATTACCATTTCAAAAATGAATAAAGTTAAACAAAATATATTATATACACACAACAAACCTTTGAAGCGTATAGTTAGGGCGCTGGAAATTCGGAACGCATATCAAAGCGGCCAAGCTAAAAAAAAAATGTGAAAAGTTAAAGCGGTATCCGACAGTGAAATGCTCTACAATTTTAATATTCATAGAATTCATGACTACGTTCTTTGTTACAATGCAAAACTCTTGTACGTAATTGAAAAAGCAGTTTTTATTCGTAAAATATTTTTTTGAGCTTAGATGATATGAATTTCCTTAACTTTCATATATTTGGTATACACTTTTATGTTGCTTTTAAAAATAGTATCTATGACAAGTTTGTGAGTCCATAGCATGAACAGCGTTAGGCAAAAACGTGAAATCTATTGTAGTGGGTCCAAGGAATTGATAATAACAATTGTTCGATGATCTTGAGTCTTACAAGAAACTATATACCAAGAGTGGACCCAGAAGCCTAAGGCCGCGCGTACGCAGAGCGCTGACATGACAAGTTAGACTTAGAATCGAATCTGGAAGTCAAAGACGATTTTCGGTTGTTTTAAAGTAGTTTATAGTCTAATCGAAATTCTCAAGCATATACCCACAACATATCTGTTCTTTTTACGAGACGATTCTTTTGCCTTTCCACTGTTAAGATCCATAAAGGAACTTTGTTTCAAATAAATTCAATAATTAAAAAGATTCTTAGAAACATTGCAACAAATTATTACGTTGCCGCAAGATTTTTCAAATTATGAAAGATGAAATTGTGGACTTTTGCGCTTTTCAGCAGATTCCATATTTGACCTACGTAGAATGTTAAGGTGAGGAGAAATAATAAAAACAAATGCACAGTAAACTTGGACGCTCTATTTTCGAGCTATACCTAGAATCACAAACATATTATGTTGCAAGACATCTAGAAATTTCTCATTTAATGTAAAAATAAAAAGGAGAAAATTTCAGGGTTGGCGTTTATATCATATACAGTCAAACTTCCCTATAACGAGCTCTTCAACGACGAATTTTTGTTAGTTACGATGTTTTTTCAATAGCTTTGTTGAAAACTGAAAAACTCGGCTAAGGAAATGGGGAGCAAATTTCGCTTCAATTCAACTAACTTCCTCTGAAGTAGTAAGCGAAAGATTTAAAATCCTCATTGAAAACCGCATTCTTCAGCCAGGTAAAATGGTTAGAGATGTCTCCTCTAAACAAACTTAATTTTCAATTCAACAAGCTTCATCTGAAGTGGAATGTGAAAGATTATCAGCCATTGGATGTTTGGAAAATGAACTTTGTCCGATTGGCATAAAATTTGTTGTTGTAAAAAAGTTGCTGGCGACGCAACTGATACGAATCTGGGCTCCTTTTTGCTCTAGGACGTCTAGTTGAAGTGGCATGCGATCTTCTGCCGAGAGGGGAGATAGGGCAGATATCGGTGTAATTTAACAGATTTCATCTGAAGAAGGTCTATGAGTATCGTGAAATTTTGTGTCTTTTGTTCTTGTGGTCTCTGCTGGGAGAAAGGTAGCCTATATGGACTTAAATTTCATATAATGCGCGTAAAAGTGTTGAAAATATCTCTTAAATTTAACAAGCTTCATCTGAAGTGGTATGCGAAAGATTTATATCCCAGCTTTGTTGAAAACCCCAATGATCTGCCAATGAAATGATTAGCAGATATCGATGTAAATCAACTGACTTCATCAGAAACTAGGAGTAACTTTTGTTGACATTTTGTGTATTTTGAACTTATCGTCTTTGCTGGGAGAATCAGATATCTTTTTTATTCAACAAACTTCATCTGAAGTGGCCTGCGATCTTCCGCCGGGAATAAGATAGGGCAGATATGGATGCAATTTAAGAGATTTCATCTGAAGCAGGACTATGAGTATCGTGAAATTTTGTGTGTTTTGTTGTTGTGGTCTCTGCTGGGAGAAAGGTTAAGCTATATAGGCTTAAACTTCATCTTAAGCGTTTAAAGTGTCTCTTAAATTTAACAAGCTTCCGATGAAGTGGTTTGCGAAAGATTTATAACTCAGCTTTGTTGAAAACCCCAATTATCTGCCAAGTTAAAGGATAGCATATATCGATATAAATCAACAGACTTCATCTTTTGGTGAATTGGGATCTTTTGCATATCTGGTCTCTGCTAGAAAATAGCTAAGCTGATGTGGACCTAAACTTTATCTAATGCAGGGTAATAAGCATAATTTATTGTTAAGTGGCTGTAACATTTGTCATCTAGGTGTTCACAGAGAGAGTCGCAACTGGCTCAATCGCTTTCCGATTCAACGCTCATCATTTTACTATACACAATAAAGAGACTATGGCACGTCTGCCTGTTACATATGTTACATTATAGAAACCTACAATACTATTGACCCCCATGGGTACTGGGTACAAAAAAAAAACGTTTGTGCGTGCGTTGTCACAGTTGGGGAGCCTACATGTTTTTTGTTTTTTTTTTGTTATTTACGGCGCCAATGCAGTGACTGAGACCTGAATATATTCAAATTTTATACAAAACGCAACGCTACGACGATCTTCGCTGCTTGGAATTGCTGTGAGCCGCGTGCTCAAAGCTAACTAATCCGCCCCAACTGAAAAGCGGCGCAACTTTTTCAAGGAAATCTAAGCAAGCTCTTGACTTTTATGGCACTCGTTCGGCGCATTAGTGGCTAAAAAAAACTATTGACAACTTTCTGACTGGGGGACTTGGGGCATTGGCTCATCAATCAAAAATCAATAAATTACCAGCGATCGATTATTTGTCAGAGCACTAGGCGCACAGACAATAGCAACAAGTGTACACTGCCCCCAACATTCTCTCATATGGAGAAACCTAACAAAAATATCAGAAACAACAACACCAACAAAAGAGTTCTGTGCTCGTTCAAGTTGCCCGGGGCTATAAACAAATGCGATAAACAAAAATATACACGTGCCGGTTGCCCAGTGTTGTATTTGTTGGTTTACTCAGTGTTAACTCTTTTTGATAAGCGCTCTGTGTTGTTGTGTTTTTTGTTGTTGGGACCAGGGAATGGCAGCCAGCAAAAGGCATAGGTGGCGACGTACTGCACCATAAAAATAAAAACCCATACGTGTGCGTTCGTTCATTCGTTTGTCATTCATTTATTCATTTTGTAGTATTTGTTGTTTAATCAGTATGTTTATGAATATATGTAAATATGTATATACATAATGCATATACACATATGTAAGTCTTTGTGTAATGCCTTATCTGGCTGTTAATGCAAACGCATTTAATTTTTTTTCTTATCAGCAAATATTGCAGGTTCATTGACTGAGTTGGAATTCAGTGCGAGCCAAAGGAATCAGTGTGGACTAGGTACTACTGTAACAAGTTTAATACGACACAAAATCTGATTACTTACTAATAAATTTTATCGACTAACGAAAGTAGGTTTCGAAGTTGAATATGCCAAGAAGTGAAAACAGAATTCGGCAATCTTCATTTTAAAGGCGAAACATTTGTCCTTTGAACCAATAAGATGATGATAAGAGTTCACTTAAGCTGTATGTTGGCAATTCGGGGCCGGACCCCCAAAAGTGAGAAAAATAGGTTGCCAGTTTTTTGCGACCTCTGATATAAATACAGTCTGAAGTGAAAAACCCCCATGACCAAATCCTGGATCCGTTCCTGGTAAGTATTTACTAAGTAGAAAAGCAACTAAAACTAAATATCCACGAGCTAGCAGATAATCAAATTTAATCGTTGTCTGCAGTGGCGGAGCTACATCTCCTTGTGCTTAGGGCAAAAAAGATGCCGAACGTTAAAGTCGGGCTCAGACGACTTCTGGATACCCTGTACCACCACATTGCAATTAAGTCCGAAATATTGCTTAAGACCTCCAAAAGATACGATATTTTCATAAACAAACAGAAATCAGTCGAATTTTGCACCAAACAATTTTTTTGACCGATCGGTCCTATGGGGACTATATGATATAGTCAACCGATTTTGATTAAATTAAGTACACTGATTGGAAACTATAAAAAACTTAAGACTGCCAAATGTGGTTCCGATATCTTCAAACCAAACGTAACACAACGAATTTTGTAAAAAAAGCTTTTTTTTGACCGATCGTTCCTATGGAAGCTATATGATATAGTCAACCGATTTTGATCAAATTAGGAACAGTGCTTGGGAACTCTAAAAAACTTCTTAATGCCAAATTTGGTTACGGTATCTTCACAAACAAACGAAACACAACGAATTTTGTAAAAAAAAGCGTTTTTTTGACCGATTGGTCCTATAGGAGCTATTGGATATAGTCAACCGATTTTGATCAAATTTGGTAGAGTGCTTGGGAACTCTAAAGAACTGCTTAAGGCCACATTTGGTTACGGTATCTCCACAAACAAACGAATCACAACGAATTTTGCACAAAACACGTTTTATTGACCGATTGGTCCTATGGGAGCTATATGATAAAGTCAACCGATTTTGATCAAATTTGCTACAGTGCTTGAGAACTCTTCTTAATGCCAAATTTGGTTATGATATCTTCAAAAACAAACGAAATATCCATCTAAAACTTTTGCTTTTTTTCGAGGTCCTCTGAAACACCCCTATGGGAGCTATATAGTGTAATCCCGATATCAAAAAAATAAAATAAACTTGTCTCCTATTGATTAATAAGGGATCTAATCTGAAACTTTGGTTGCTCTAGCTCATACGGACAGACGGTCAGACGGACATGAGTATATCGACTTTTCTAGTCACTCTGATCATACTTTAGGTAACTTTGGGGGGTCTCCGACGTCTCCTTCTGTACGTTCATACATTTTTGGCTTGCACGAACACAATATACCCTTTGTACCTTACGGTACAGGGTATAAAAACTTGATTATTACAATTTTTACCCAAAGTTTCCCCCTAACAGATGTAAGGTTCTTTTCGCCTAAAAGTTACTCTTAATTTGCAAAGTGGCGACGCTTAAATTGGCGCACTTGTGCAATGCAATTTGCCGCCCCCTAATTTTGACGCCACTGGATGTATGCACCCGCTGTAGGTTGCTTAGTCCAGCGTTTTCGTCACAGAGCAGACAGCCGACCTTGGTGTTAAACGTGGCTCAAAACATAAAACCGTTCAACGCACTGAAGCAGGCAAGCCAACGGACTGAAATGTTTAAGTGACAGGGGCGGATCAAAAGGTTAAGGGTCCGAAGTACCACCGAAACATATTACTTTCAAACAAATGATAAACATATTTTATTAAGCATTTCAGTGTTTATATTTACAATACAGTCAGAAATCCCTTAATGAATAAAACTAGTTCTTTCTCCCTTATTATTTCTCTAAATACGCTCCTGCTATAAGGACTCAATCGTATGTTAATACGTATCTTTTTATAAAATAAGTATAGATACGAGTATGTTACATTCTTTGGTTTACTCTAATAATATCCTGAGAGGTGAACGCGGTGGTTCCCCTGGATCTAATGGGTCCTTTTTGACAAAAAAAAAACATTTAAGTTCTTCAGAAAAAAGTAGTGAGCTTTGTGTCCGTCGATAGTCAATACATTTTTCTTCCTCATCAGTGAACCATTAACTTACTTGGAAAATAAGTAAAAAGTAGTGCTGGAGAAACATCGATGTTGGCTAAAATTTTTCAACTTCGATACATCGATGTTTCGATACATCGAAGTACATGTGGCGGTCATTTTTTGAATGCTTAAATTAATTCAGAGTGGGCCATCTGTTTGTTTGTTTGGTTATATAAGTATGTATTTTCAAATAATAAAATGGAATTAACAAACAAACCAAGAGATAACTATATTTTCATAATATACATTTCAAAATCAATAACATTTCATAGAAAAATAAGCAAAGAAATAATAAATAACAATCCAAAAGGTTATACAACAAAAGCAAAAGATAATACAGGCCACAAAAAAAAGTGGTATAAACTTAACAGGTGACAGAGGCATCCCTTATGGATTTGGAGCAGCCGAATGCGAAGTCCAAAAAACTCCTTCACCACCAAAAAATCCCATAAAACGAGATGATTTGGATACTATCTAAGAACCCGTATTGTCGAAGAGCCAAAATTGGGTCAACCTTACTATTTCGGATCTTTTGAGATTTGTTTTTGGGTAAAAAAGCGAAAAGTGTCTGCGACGTGGATGCCGTTGATTGCCCATATTTTGTTCGTTATTGGATTTGGTCGATAATCGAAAATCGAAATAAAAATATCGATGATAGGAAAAAAATAAAAAATATCGATGTTACTTCCAGTAAAAAGAATCAAATAAATTAAATCCATGGCAGAAGCTAGACTTCACGAACTCAAAAGTTCACTAAGCTCACTCAGACATTAGAGAAAAATTTAAACGCCGTAATAGGACTTAAAAAAGCTTATTTAAAGTTTTATTCAAATGCATTTTTTTAATTAATGCCTTTAAACTTAAACGCTTTTCAAATGAACCCCCACTTTTCACTTCCATATCAGCGTACATCCTACTTATGTGGACCCCTGCATGACAACTCATTAAAATTGCATTTTATAATTACCGCAATTCAGTCAGGGACAGAGAGAGAGATGAGAGCGAGATTCCCAAGCTCATTAGCGTCTGCTGCACACATCGAGAACTGGCAATTACCAACAGATTCGAGTTGTTGTCGAGCGGAAGAATGTGTGTTTCACACACACACACACGCACATGGGCAGCACGTGCCTTGGATATACCCATTCTGGGGGCGGCTTGGCCAAAAACAGAAACAGCTGATTTCTCTAGCAATCGCTGCTGCTGCTGCTGACTGCCTGTCCGTCTGCATAATAGATACGCTCAAAACTAATTAACGCTCTCCCCTTGGCCGCATGTTGCCTGCTCCCTTCTGCGTTGATGACCCCCTTATTAAAGCCGTCAGAGTGTGACACTGTCGTTTCGACGCAGTCAGTCGTTGTGTCATGTCTGCCAACGGTCTAGCTGCACCCCCAACAACAACTACATCAAAAATAGCAACAACTGTTTATTACTCATTAGCACGCACGACGCCGCTGCTGCCGCCGCCGCCGCTTGCAAACTTTAGCTCATTTATTAAGAATAAGCCCAACGCACACACACACACACGCATAACACACCCGCACTTACTCTATCTTATGCTATGTTTACACTGCGTTACACTGTAGTGATGTGATAACAGCCAAGCTTTGTTAAAGCATAAATACTGTGTCGACGACATACATAGATTTCAAACGTGAAAATAAAGGAATACACTCAATTTTGTTTTTACACGGTTCTTTTTTTACACGATAGAAATAAAAACTTGATTCCGCATTTACACGATTTAATTTTATTTAGCACGATTAAAAAAGCTATTTGATTGTAATTTGAATGCACATTTTTTTAGAAATATAGTTGGGAAATTCCCCTTTCTAATTTATTTTTATTGCAGCTTAAGTATATATTTAAGTCTTTTAAACGATATGGAACTAATCTCATTTTTTTTTCTATACTTTATGTTTTTTTTCACGGCTAGAATTTCTGTCTAAAAAAACGCTCTTAAAATAAGAATCTTTCTTTCAATAATAGAAAAATCGCTAGTGACGCACATTTGAGAGCGAAATTCTTGATTTTTTTCTGAGTGTATGCAAAATTCTATATGTACTCACTTTTGAGCGCAAAGACTTCTTTTGCATTTTGATTTGCAATACGCGTGTTTTTTTGACTTTTCAATTGCAATTTAAATACAAAAATCAAATAACTTGGTCGTCACAACGTGAAAGAACGATCATGTGTGATACGCTGACTCGGCTATTTAAACCATAACCATTTTGGTCTGAACTCATGACAGATACTGTCACAGTACAAATAAGACACCAAATGAATTTTTGAAAACCGATTAGAAAATGCCGTCTCGTCGCGATCCCATTCATACTCTTTATGATGTTACTTTACACGACTATTTTTAGGGCATTAGGTAGTCTTTTGGGTCTGCATTAATTTGGGAGTAATGAAAGAATCCCAAACTAAATAAACAGCCCTACTCACAGCTCTTCGGTGAACCCTTGATCCCAATACCATTCCCTCCGTTAGCTGTTCACACTAGACTGTGCCACTGTGCCGTTTAATTCTGTCACTCTTTAACGCTGCAGTGTAAACGCAGCATAACAAAGAATGGGCAAAACTTTTTCATTAAAATTTCGTTTTCATTTCGTTCATTAAGTTTGTGTTACGCCGCCGCCGCCGCCGCACCCCCGTCTCTGGCGCACACATGCGCTACTGCTGCTGCTGCTGCTATCACGTTATCTTTTTTGGGCTCTTTTGTGTTCGTTAACAGTTTTAGTTTTAGTTTTTGGTCTTTGGACGTTCGCTTTACTACTAATCGCTGCTGCCGCTGACGTCGCCGCCACCGCTGCTGCGGCGGCTCTTCCCTTTAGTGCCTTATTGGAAAGTTCTTTTTTCTGCAAGGCTGCGTCGTCGCTGCGGTGGCTGCGGCTGCGGCCAGAAGTTTTGTGTAAGGCTTCTTTGCTGCTGCCCCGCTCCTGTGATTAAGCAACGAGCTAGAGCTGCCAACCGACCGTCCGACAGACCAAGCGAGCGAGCAAGCATGCTGCTCCGCTGCTGCTGCCGTTGCTGCTGCTGGCTGACGCGTTTCTTTTGCTTTCGCCTCGTCGTCGTCTGGCTGCGGTTTTCTGTGCGCCTGATACTATGCGCCGAGTTAATTGGTTTGCAAACAAATTAACCAACGTGGGTGTGTACGTTTCCTAATTAGCAGCTTTTGTAATTAAATATGCCCGCAGCCATTCACACAGACACAAACACACACAATGCCCATGTGCATGTGCGTGTGTGTGTGTGTGTGTATATACAATGGCATAACGGTTCATGTGAATTTACCGTCACCCAACCTAGCAGTGGCGCCCGCTTGGTCGCTGGATGGGCTAATGAACGAACGTAGTAGCAAGGCATACTGCCCAATTCCAAACCTTCTGCTACTCGCTCCCCCGCTTACATTGAACGCATGCCACCTGCCTGTGCCTCCCCTGCTGCTTGCTCGCTCACTCTCATGCTCTGTTGGGGAGGGCGGGTTGGTGCGGCGTCGAGACGATGACGGCGTCCAAAATGAAAATGCATTTTAATTAGGGGTTTTTGTTGGCTTTTGTTTTCAGTTCTTTTTGCTCTTGTTGTTGTTACTGCTGTTGCTGCTGCTGCTGTTGTCTGCTGTTATTGTCGGCTTCTGCTCCAACTGCTGGCGCTGCTTGGCTTCGTTCATTAGTTGAATGCCGGCACAGCAGTGCTTAGGGTTGTCGAGTTGCAAATATAAAAGTTTAAATGGCGCTAACTTCGTGCTCTATGGAAATTGTTATGTGCTTGTTGGGTAAAATATAGATAAAATGTTCAGGACTGATTGTCTTTAAGTTAAGTTGAAATTATTTCACGTCTCTCTAAATTTAATTAAGTAGAAGAAGTAAAACCTATTTAAACTATCTGCAAAAAAAAAAAGCACCTTAAAGTCAGGCACGGCTGACTTTGAGAAACCGTGTATCATAACATTATAGGGCAAAATAGAACTTGCACGTATACTATGTACTAGAAATAAAAAAATTTTAAAAAAAATTGTCTCGACTGGGATTCGAACACTGTAGTTCCTAGACGTGACAACGACAAATTTTGACACAGCAATTCGAACTCCCACCTCTACAATACTATGTTGCGATTATATGGTTAAGTTTTAATGATCCTGAAAATTTATCCAAAGGGATGTTTATTTTCATAAGTTTATCGATACGAACTAATTGTGTCTTTAATTTGTAGAAAATGCAGCGCTTGATTATTTAAGGAGTTCAAATCTCAAGTTAGAGACAGACGTACGGACATGTCTACATCGACTTCAAGGCTAAGTAGATTGGCGAAATGATGCTAAAATTTCGAGCATTATTTTTGTTAATTAATAAAAATAAAATTTTAATTTTCTTCACTTCAGAAGGCAAAACCAGTTAGCTGTTCTTAAGACAACTTAATTTAGTACTTTTCTTATCTTTCCCACAAAAAGTCTAAATCTTTTTGGTTCCTTTTACCCATCTGGCTTTCTACGCATAGAATGACAAATCTGTATACCCTACTACACTCCATCATCTTTCCTCGTAACAAATTACGCAACACAGCCGCATATATTTTTAAGGATTTCCAGCCGCATGGCAATCCTAACGCCCACAAACATTAAGCGTACCAAATGGGACATTGAAAAAATATGCTGGCATTGGTTTGAACTAGTTGCAGAGGCAGGAGAGAAGAGTCGACTGGGCGGTAAGTCATTTTGTTTGGTAACGTTTAAAATGGTATAGCATTGAAACTGGAGCGTAGCACCGATGACGGAGCGGGGGGCAACACCTACTACTAACTAGGCAACAGACTGCCTCCAAAGCCTGCTATTCATTATGTTTGACTGCATGGTTGTTGTTGTTGCTGCTGCTGCTGTAGCCGTTGTTCAATTCAATTCGAGCAGCTCAAAAGGGTCCAATTAAAAAACCACAACAATTAACGAGCCAAGTGAGTTAACTTGGCATAAGTGGAATTTTAATTGGCAACACGAGTACAGTGGTAGTAGTAGTAGCTGCCAGTGAAAAGAGCCAAACAAACGAGTGAGTCGAATGAGTGGTGGCTGAGTGAGTGAGTGAGCGAGTAAGTGAGTCGGTCGCTTGCAAGTGCAACGTTGTCGATTGATGGGGGCACAGAGGCAGGGAGCAGCAAGGCAGGCAGACGGCTGTGTTTACCTGGCCCAATGCTCTCGTTCCTCTCCCCCAGCCCCCCAGCAGCTGTCTCCGGCCGTAGGTAGTTGGAGTAGTTAAGTAAATGAGCATTTTGTTTCACTAATGAACACTAATGAATGTCGGAGACAACACTTGGGGTTAAGTTATGCGGCTCTCTGTGTGAGCGTGAGCCTGTGTGTTTGTGTGTGTGTGTGAGATGTTGCTGCCGCCTTTGCTGCTGCTGTTGTTGTTGTTGCTTTTGTCGGTTCGGTTTGGGGTTTTTGTGTTGTTAATTAATAAGCACGAAAGCCAGCAAACCAACGCACAGTGGTCGAAATGGTCGATCTGACTGAAATAAATTTAGGGTTCAAGATATTAATTGGCGTTAAACATTACTACAGCTGCGAGCTTTTAAACATAATATAATATAATAATTTATTATCTATATGTAAGAGCATCTTATAATTTAAAACTTTTATCATTATTTTTCCAAGGTTTATTAAATTTACTATCTATCCATATAAATGATTTGACACAAATAAGGTTCATAACATGACCGACCGAGTTTCAATAAACTCAACCAAAATAAATAATAATTTCATTAGCAACAAAAAAAAAAAAAAATTACATAGCATGTATATCTAAAATCTGTCGTGAAGGTCTAGAACTTGATGTCGCTTAAGGCGCCTGGTTACATATATATTTTCTAATAGAACTAGTGCTAAATGGTTATCATGCCTATGAAGTCTTTTCAACAAGTGAAATATATTCATCTAAAGTAATTAATAATATAGTCAAATTTATGTTTTTCTTTAATAAAATTTAAAGAAATGTAACTACTAATTTTAATGGAAATTTGGGTAACGTTGTTTTTTCTTTGATTTAATAACTCCCAAGATCATACCAAAAAAGTCACATAGCATTAGACTGGCCCAATTCGTAAAAATTTACAATTTCGTAATCCAAGCCAAAACCTACTTTAATTTTAGGCACGCCAAGAGTATTTGTGCTAATTTTCTAATTTTAAGCCTTTAACCTTTACTCTAAACTTCAAATAAATTCTACAACTACTAATAAGTTTTTATTCGCATAAGCTATGAAGAAAAATAAACTAAATAATTCTCAAAGCTTTTAGTTACTTCTAGCTGATCGACCATTTGGACCACTGTGCAGCGTATTGTATGTCTGCCTCTGTCTGTGAGTTTGTGTCTCTGCCACTGTGTGAGTGTGTTTGCTCAGTTTTGAAGGGGTTAAAATAAGCAATTAGTTGGATTTTCGACTAGGCGCACAGAAATTGCACAGAAGTCGAAACAACAACAGGCAACGGCAGAGCGGAGCAGCGCAAAGCAGAGCAGCAGCAGCAGGCAAAATCGAAATGAGAAAGTTTCAAACTGTTTGCCCGCTACTGGCGTCGCTTCTTCTAACGAGCAAAGCGCAGGAGTTGCTGCTGCTGCTGTGGGGGTTATGGCGCCAGCGCAGTCGGTTAAAGGAAAGCGTGAGAGTGAGGAGAGAGCATGAGCGAGTTTAGCCTGTTGGGCGGCGGCGCAGGTAAGCCTACCACGCATAGCAACAGACCCAATGGCATCAAATGCACTTTGAGTGCGAGTGTGTGTGTGTGAACGTCCAAAAAAGTTTACAAGGTTTCGTTAAAGACTTACTAATTAGTATGCACAGCTGCAGAGAGAACCAGCAATTAGCTTGGACACAAACCGAACGAGTTTTCAGTGGGTCAAAGCATATGCTTGACTTAAGGTCGATTGGTTTGGTATAAGCTCGGCGCTGACAGGTGAATTAATTTAAATCTTTAATTAGTCGGGGGATTAATGAACTTTAAATCGATAAACTGCAGTTGCTTTGCCTTTAGCTGAATAACTGCTAAAGTTTCAATAAATCAAAGGAACCAAAACCATTAAAAAAAAATATTTTTTTTTTTTTTTTTTAACTAAAATTTTTAACTATTTGAGTTTAATTTTTAATTAATCGAACACTGCTCTTTTCGCAACTGTTGCAAATAGCTGAGTTGGAGCTACATGTGTAACAGGTTGAAATAAAGTACATTGATTAAAAAAGTGACCAAATTATATTTGAATAATGGTATGGTAAATATGTGATGTATTTTTAATTAGGGGCATTCGTTAGCTTGCGAACACCCCTTGTTTTTGCAACTGCAAGCTTAGTTTAAGTTAACTATGCAACAAGTTTAATTCAAATTGAAAACAATATTAATTGTATTTAAATAAAGAGATGGTAGATACTTGGGATGTTTTAAAGGCGCTATTCGTAGAACCCAAATTAATGAAGAATTGGACAGAATTAAAGACTAAAATGATATGTTTTGGAAATTAAATCTGACTACAAAACAAAATTACTTTTTTGGTTCAACCTGAATTCCAGCTGGTATTTTTTTAAAGTCCGGCGAAGACGACTTTGGGTTACCCTATACCACCACATTGCAATCATATCCGATATATTGCTAACGAATTCGAAAATATATATCTTTGCCAAATTTGGTTACGATATTTTTACAAACAAGCAAAAAAAAGTTGAATTTTCAACCGATTTTTATAAAATTTGGTACAGTGCTGGGGAATCTATATATGTATATATTACACAAGGCCGTTTTTTGTGACATCAAAAGCTTCTAGACGAATCGCGCGATTTTAACAAACGAGGTATCAATCGAAAGCTATTTACACCTAGATGTTATTTTTTCGATTAAATCTATATTTTGGTAGATATTGCTAAAATAAAATTTCAATCAAAGATGGTCCAATTTCAACAAACACGGTTTTCACCATATAAAATTGCAATGAGTAATCACAAACCAGAGATGCAGCGACTTGGATGTTTGAGCAAAACATGCCAGCACTGTGGTGAGCCCGCTCCTTAAAATGAGTAAGAGTATTTATAGAAAATCACCAAACCATAGAATGAAGGTTTCACAACATCAAGTATTGTGTATAACGAAATTTATTAAATTTACACTTTTCATTATATTGGCTTTTTTGAATAAAGACAATGTATTATTTTCTGCAAAGCTATTTGTATATTATGCAATGCATTATCAGGCGATTTTCGCCGCCGGGTTCACTAGTTAAAAAAAAAAGTGAACGCCAAATTTGATTACAATATCTTTACAAACAAACGAATCACAACGAATTTTGTACAAAAAACGTTTTTTTGACCGATTAGTCCTATGGGAGCTATATGATATAGCCAACCGATTTCGATCAAATTTGGGACAGTGCTTGGGAACCATAAAAAACTCCCGGATGCCAAATTTGGTTACGATATTTTCAGAAACAAACGAATTAGTCATTTGAAACTTTTGAGTTTTTTCAAGGCACTCTGAAACACCCCTATGGGTGCTGTATAATAGAACCCCGATATCAAAAAAATAAAATAAACTTGTCTCCCGTAGGATAATAACGGATCTAATCTGAAAGTTTGGTTGCGCTAGCTCTGACTATCTCTGAGATCTAGGCGTTCATACAGACAGACGGACGGACATTGGTATATCGACTTCTATAGTCACCCTGATCATACTTTAGGTAACTTTGTGGGATCTCCGACGTTTCCTTCTGTATGTTACATACATTTTCGGGGGTTCTTCACTTCGAAGTGTACATATGTAAAGATAAAAAGATCCGCCACTGTTCCCAATACGTCTGACAAAAATCTTCCCACTGTTTTTTAATCGAACTTTCATAGCTCTACTTTTATATTCTGGTTACTTACTTTGACATTACCCCCTCCGTATATGTAGTATAGGAATACAGCTTGAAAAAATGTAATACAGTCGAGGCGGTGCCCGACAGTGTAATACCCTGTACCTTTTTTCTCAAAAAAAGATTTATTCCTGCATATTCTTACTAAGAATTTCCAATTGGAACATTTTTTTATTGGTGCAAAACGGTATTGATACCTATTAGTTCTGCAAATTTTAACCGATTTTGATGAAAATCGAAATTTACGTCAAAGGAGCTATTTAAAGTATATGGGGTAAGTTTCATGAGGATATGCTGAAGGGTGTGGGAGAAAACAAGGTAAATCGATTGCGGGGGGTGGGGGGGGCTGCATTGATAAAATTTGGATGTGGATTTGTTCATTAGAGGCACATGAATCAGCTAACCAAAATTTGTGGTTCTAGGTGATTTGTTACTATTATTACGTAGAGTCAAATATTGACGCAGTTTAACGGCAAGGGGAGGTGAAATTTGAACATTTTAGACTATAACTTTTGTTGTAGTTGTCCGATTTTGATTATTTTTGGCACGCAGATGCATGTAACCACAACGCATCGCCCCGTTAAGTTTCAGATTAAAATATTAAACGGTTTAGCTAAAAACCGGGAAACTCTGCTACGGGGGAACGGGGAAAGATATTGACATGATTCAACAAACTTGATCTTCTGAGGAAATATCATATCATCAGCTGGTAAAGTTTCGTATCTCTAGCTCTTATAGTCTCCGAGATCTAGGTGTTCATACAGACGGACAGACGGACGGAAGGACAGACGGACAGACGGACATGGCTCAATCGCTACCCGAGGTTATGATAAGCATTTTGGTATAAAGGGCTTGGGGTCTGCCACGCCTCCTTCTTGCCGTTACATACATTGCACAAATCTAGTATACCCTTTGTACTTATAGGTACAGGGTATAAAAAATCCAACCAAATGTCAAAACTTGACCTTTCCCACTAGCAAAGCGATTCTTAAGTGGATTTTGATCTTCAAGTTACTTCTTTATATAAACAAAATAAAAGCCAAAAGCTTTACCCATTCCTTATGCAAAGAGCTACGTCAAAATTAACATATCTCGTTCTTCGGCGTTACCAGGTGTACAGCAAAAATGGCAGGTGTTAAGAAAAACTAAAAAGAACGACAAAATGACAAAATGACAAAATTGATTGTATTACCAAGACTTCAATGGTCTGCTGCTACTTTTCCATTTTCTTTACAAAAGGTCATCAATTTTAAAGATAAAACCTAAGAACCCTCCCTAAACAATTTTCCAGCAATTTTCTTCAATTCGACTAGGCTCACAGAAAAATGCGCACAACGTAAGGAAAAGTCAAGAAAACTGGCTAAGCTGTGTTCTAACAAATCATCCACATGCAACAGGTAAAGAACCAGCATCCCTAAGGTATGCTCTCTTTTCTAAAGTTGTGTAAATACAGCGTGTGAAAATTCGTTAAACCCTTTAGCATAATGTGCCAACAACTAATAGGCGCGCATCAGTAACAACAACATACTAGCATGTTTAGATCATCTCGGAAAATTCCCAAGATGCACACATTTTGGCTACCTGCTGTGAACAGGCAGTCCGTGGCAGCCCAACCGCATTGACGCATCCCAAGAATTTTAAACCGCTCAAAGATGCCGCACATAAACCAAAATTTATGCATTTTTCCAAGAATTCTCGATAGTCAATTGTTTGGAAACACATAAAAGGCCAACGATTAGTTGTTTACATCATTCATTAGCAGCATCGTGAGAATCTGAGAAAATCTAAGCTGATTAAGCTAGAATAAGTAACAGGCTAGCAAAAGTAAGAGTAGCTAAAGTTGGCAAATTTGAGCGTAGGTTCTGGGAAAAAGGCACAGAACAGAGACAGGCTTAGTATTGTAGTCCCAAGAGATTTTCCTTTGACACGGGCTCGTGCTTAAGAGCGTGTGAACATTTTCCAAATTATCTGACCTCAAGCCAATTTTCGATTAGGCCAACAGCAAAGAGCGCAGCTAAGCGTTAAGCAAAAACGCAGTCCGTGAGAAAATTACGCAGGTAGTCAACCTGTTGCTTGGGAAAAAGGATCGAATTGGGTTCAAAATCTTTTTATAAAAAGAAACACGAGATTTTGTTAAAAAAATAAAGGAGGATTGGAATGCGTTTATCAGCCGGCGCAGCTGTGGGAAAATGCAGCTGCTGGGAAAATAAAAAACTGTAGCCTGTTGCATCCTGCGGATCGTGTGAATTTTTCCACTTGAGTTTGGAAAGTCTACAATTAGTCAACAGGCACGCAGCATTTAGAGTCAGAGTTTGGGCAATAACTACGTTTTCCAATGTTACTACCTGTTGATAGCCTGGGAAAAGGCAGCTGGAAAAAATCGCTGCTATTGATCCTGATTTTCATGGGAAAATTGTCTGTATAGCACGTGAGAAAATATCTAAAGTGGCTGTAATATGTGTTGTCTTAGTAATAGGCAGACAGCAGCCGCGGCACATGGATCAGTCTGACCATTTTTCGCGTGGACTTTCCCAGAACTGTGCGTGTGAAAATGTTGCCAACTCTTTCTCAAGCTGTTGTAAATGCTAACAGGCGTGCAGTTTAAAGTGTAGCTGGCTGCAGTTCCAGCTGCTGCGTTTTTTAAGTTGTGGGTGCACAGCTGCTGGCGGAAGCAGTGATCTTTGCTAGAACTACGCAAATAAATGCCGGAAATGTAATTTTGACAACACGAGCTCAAACAGGAAATTGATTTTCCAGCCCACAACTTCCTGCTATGGCCTAAAAAACACGCTGCACAGCTGCAGCTCTTCCTGGAAAACCCTGTTGCATCTTTAAAAAATCAATTTCCGCATCCCAAGCACATGCTGTGATTTGGTTGCGTGTCCAGCCCAAGGCGTGAGAATTTTCAGCTTAATTAGTCGTTTTTTACTAGGCACACAGCAAATTTGCTGCGTTGCCTGCACTTTAGAGGCTTGACAGCGGCCTTACATGATATATGATCCGATCCTGCTGCCATGATCTTGACAACTTATTTATATGGATTCGGCACAGTTTTTCAAGCGTTTTTTAGCTGCTTCATAGAGAGCGCAGCGTGAGAAATGCTGCTAAAAATGCAAAGCAGTTCAGGCACTTGGCACAGGCGCACAGCAAGTGCTAGCTGGAGGGTGGCAGATCCTAGCAGTCACCTGTCCAAATTATATGCAAATGCAATCAAATTGGCCAGGCAAACAGCATTAAATTGATTAAAAATTTTACCAGGCGCGCAGTTTTGCCAGCAAGTAACTCTGCACAGGTAAGAAAAGAAAGGTGAGCATGACAAGAAAAAAACCACCACCAAAAAACTAACAAGTAGCGAAGAAGTTTCCTAAAATGCCATCTCTCTTACGCTTAAGTAACTGACTTGAGTACAACAGTTTAGATCTCAACTTGGGGTAGGTTAGAAACAATTACTCAAGATCATATAAATAAAGTACTTAAATAAACTTATGCAAGATCCTCGCTTGGATTACCAAGAACATCTTGAGCATTAACAGGACTACAGCAAACTCAGAAAGTGCCAAGATGTTGCGCAACATACTCAACTTGGGGTAGTTTGGAAAAAATTACTTAAGAGCATGTTAATAAAGTTGCGCAAGATCTACGCTTGGTTTGTCAATAACATCTTGAGGGTTACCAGGACAACAGTAAACTCAGAATGTATCAAGACATTGCGCAAAGAGCGTAGCTAAAAGAGAGTACTTACGTTAATAAAATATATGCGCTTGGATATAACCAGGACTACAGTAAACTCAGTAAGAAACGCTCTCAGCTTGGGGTAGGTAAGGCATTGATTGGTGTTACTTAAGAGCACGTAAATAAAATAAAAAGTTATGCCAGCTCTTCGTCTGCCTGGCTAGGCAAACAGCATGCAACAAGCAGTTGCATAAACATCAAGCACTTGTTGCTCTCTCAGCTCATCAAAGAAGGGTTGAATTTGGTTATAAGTTAAGCGGCCAGCAGCGACAATGACGCAATGAACTCGTGAGAGCTCTTAAGCGTCAACAACGTGAGAACTCTCAAGTCATGCCACTTAAGGAACTTATGTGGGCGTTTTTGGTATGCGCTGCTTAATCCTTTACCTGCACGCAGGTAGAAGACTTCAACTGACTTGACTGCCTTGGCGTGAGAATTCCAATCGATTTTTGTTGATCTTTGAACAGGCGCACAGCAAGCCCAGCACAACGAACTCAAAAAAATGAAAGAGCGTGTGAAAAATTTGTAACTGCCCGAAAGTCGAGGCGTGGGAAAAATGCATGCTTGAGTGACGTGAGAAAAAGTAACGTATTTTTCCCACAGCAGATCCTGCACGGCAGATAGTCTACTCCTATTGCAATGATATGCGTAGGGTACAATTTATTTAAGGTTAAGCCACTGGTTTTGTAACGTCTTTTTTTGGCATGCGTTTGCGTGAGAATTTTAAGCATTTTGCTTAGCGAGAGCGTAAAATTGGAACAGGCGCACAGCATTTACAGACGCCGACTGCTTGATCGTGAGAACTTTGCTGGTTTTTTGGTAGACCATGTTTATCGAGATCCTCGGCTACAACGGATGTGAAATGGAAACGCTGTTCACCAACGGTTTTTGTTTACATTGTTAATTTGTGTTTAGTACTTTTTTATTTTTATTTTTGATTCGGGCTTTGCGGAAATGAAATGCTTGTGTCAACAATTAGTGGGAAAATTCTTGTCGAGCCGTTACAAAACAGCATAAAAGTTGTTAACGTGAGAATATTTTTTATTTAGCGTCAAAATGTGACCAGGTGCTCAGCAGTTGCCAGTAGGTTGTGCCACATAGTAAGTTATGCATGTTTATAAAGAAATTGAAGGCACAGGTAGAAAGCAGACAATGGGCGTTCAAGTTGCCTTAATGTTGCTGATTCGACAGGTGAATGCACGCATTGATCAGTCTGCGGGTTAATGCAATGATATTCGATATCGTTGCGATCCAGTTTTTAAAATGCGGTTAATAAGAAAATGAGGCATGTTCAAGTAGCTGCATATTGTTGATTACACTGTGCACTTGGGCTAAGAAAGCCAAAAAACAGACGAGCAATAGATACTTGATTATAATAACTCTGCACTACAGCACTTTTGAGCCAGTGATGAGACAATATTCTTTCTAATGTGTTTTGTTAACTTTAGTGGGTCAACAGCTACAGTCGGAATATCTTTCTTAATTCCCACAGTTTTTATCCAGCTTTAAGGCTAAATAAGTGAACACACCGATTTTGGTGATTTTTTTGTGGGGTTTCTTGGTAAAGAGGGCTTCAGTTTAGTAATTTTTCGCTGAACTTTCCGAAGTTTACGCGTTCAATGAAAGGTCTACGTCGGGGTGTAAATGGTAAAAAACTATTGCAGGGGCCTAAAGCGTGGTATCGCCGAAAAGTAAAGTAAACCTGCAATCTAAAATGCAGATCTGTGACCAACTTCAATATTATTGCTTGCTAAATGTGGGAGTTGCTCGCAAAATTTGGGGTGTCAATACAAATTGCTGACTGCAAGTAAAGATCTACATATATCCGCATGTCATTGAGTAACCCATCAGCAAAAGAAACAAGTTTTTGGGCATGTACGTTCTCCCACCGGAGATCGTTGTTACCCTAAGTCCAATCAAAATACTGGAATATATGCAGGCCATTGGACTGTTTGGAGAGCTCTGAGCCGTGAAGGGGGTACAATAGATCCGTTTGGGTCGCAGTACATCTTTATACCCATTAATAATAATAATAATAACCCATTGGGTAATATAATATAGTAAAGGTTTTTCCAATAAGAGGTGTTATTTTGGTATTCAAAGAAAAATTGAATTTTTTGAGATAAATGATGGCATGTTAATTTCATAATAAAGAGGAAGGTATGCCGTTAATAATGTAAAACAACATCAGCCAAATGGCCACCACGACCACGCTTACAGGACCATATCCTTTTCATGAAATTTTCCATAAGCAAATCGCAAATTGGCAGCCCCATGTCCTCGATAGCTTCACGCTTTCTATCTTTGAGGTCTTGAATCGACGCTGGGCTGTTGGCGTAGACCTTATCTTTCACGTGGCCCCAAAGGAAGAAGTCGCAAGATGTTAAATCACAAGATCTCGGTGGCCAATTGTGATCACCTCTTCGAGAGATAACACGGTCCGGAAACTTTTGCCGTAAAAAAGCAATGGTTTCGTTGCTTGTGTGGCACGTAGCGCCGTCTTGTTGAAAGTAAACGTTGTCCAGATCAATACCATCCAACTCCGACCATAAAAAATCATTAATCATCTCTCGACAGCGCAATCCATTCACCGTAACTTTTGATCCAACCTCTTTTTCGAAAAAGTAAGGTCCAATGACCCCGCCGGACCATAAACCGCACCAAACAGTCACAGGCTGAGGATGGAGAGGCTTCTCAACAATAACTCTTGGGTTTTCCGAGCCCCAGATGCGACAATTTTGCTTGTTGACGTAGCCACCGAGGTGGAAATGGGCCTCATCACGACGACCCAAAAATGCTTTAGTTTTGCGAACAGTGACTGCAAGATTTTCACCATTTTTGTAGTGAATTGTAATAATTTCAATGCGTTGTTGAAGTGTGTATCGTTTCATTTTTAGTAATGGCGTAGTTTCTAATTGTCAAATGTCAAAGAATAAAAGCTTCAAAAGTGACAGATACCGAAATACTGGGTGATTCAAAATAACACCTCTTGTTGGAAAACCCTGTATATCACTAAACTTTAGTTCCGGAAATAATTTATATATATGGGTCAACCTCTGTCAAACCAGCCACCCCCACTCACACTTCAATTTTTTCAATAAATCAACTTTTTTGGGCTTACAGTTTTCGTCTTCTCATCTATTTTTTAAAGCCGTTTGGTGATTTTTGATATTTCAAAATGGCGTAACTACAATGGCCGCCAAAGCAAAGTAACTCCATAATTTAATCACTATTTTTAATTTTATTCCCAAAAAACATTATTGCAATGCGTTTTATATGCTATTCAGACACTTTTGTGGTACCTTATTAGTTTTTCTAAATTTCAAAATAGCGGACCTAAGATGTGTTCTTCATTTTACAAAGCTAGTAGCGTGTCAATCTACAGAAAGACCTGTGCTCCTATTCATTTGATCATTAGTGTAAATGGTACAATGTTTTTTTTTTTTTGGGATTTAAGGTTAAGGTTTAATGTGAGTTAGGTAGACGGACCACTTTTCCGCAGGTAGATAATGCATTTTCACATCTACTTACATCAGGTTGCTGTTCGCCTGTTCCTTTGCTACAGTTATGTGACCTTTAACTCTTTTTTAGCATTTTCAAAGGTCCAATTTGCAAATAAAAAAATTAATGATCGAAAGCAAAACGTGGAAAGCACTGAAAAATTCTGTAAAGTGAAAAAGTTTTCGCTATTTGCGTACAGTCCACAGTATAAGGTTTCGAAACGTTCTTTTTTTAGTGTAGGGTCATGTTAACAAGTAAGGTTGTCTAAGGTGTAAGACGCATATTTTCCTTCCAATGGCTGCTGGGAAGCCGCTTTATGTATACTTTTGGTAGTTCTTCATTATTTCTGTATAGACATCAGCCACGCATTTTTTAACAGCCTAAAATATCTCTTGGTATAAACAGTCTTCAAGGCTGAAGGTGTTTGTACAATGACCTTATCTCACACTCAATGTTTTCCTATTCATTTGATCATTATTGGGAAAGGTTCAACCATTTATAATTTGTGATTTGAGGTTTAAAAACAGGTAGATAAAAATCCTTGTTCCTCCAGGTAGCTGGTGAATTTTCTAGCTTCAATTGCCTACTACAGTTTGCTGTTCGCTTGTTCATTTGCTACAGTTTTATGACCTTTAACTCTTTTTCAAAGGTCCAATTTGCAATCAGGTAATTGAATAAATGAAGCTTGATAAGTGAAGCACCACACATTGGGCTAGGTTGGTCAATAAGTTGGAAGGTATGCATTTTGAGCTGGTAAAAGTTCTTTATATACCTATGTAATTTTCTATGTTAAGGTTTGACTCGATTCGTCAAAAAGGTGGTGGTAGAAGTTTGGTAACCTCCTTGTAGTGCTGGAGAAAACATCGATAATCGAAGTTTGAAAATCTCTATATCGATGTTGGCTAACAGAGATGTTTCTCCAGCACTTCTGCACTCATCAAATGGGGGTTAAGTAGTGCTGGAGAAACATCTCTGTTGGTCAACAGAGATTTTAAACGTCGATCATCGATGTTTTCTCCAGCACTACCTCCTTCTATCACCTAAAACTGCTTTTTTGGTTGTACTTCTCAATTTGAAGCATACTTTAGGGAGCCTTGTCCAAATTTTTAATGAAGCTAATTATTTTTTCTTTGTAACCATAAAACAGGTTTTAGAGAAGTATTTTCCAATTTAAGAGTCATGTTTCAGAACAGTTTTTTCTTAAATGTAAGCACAGATCATTGTACATATGTATTTGTTGATCAAGCAATAATTATCATATCTATAGTGGAATTGAAATGGTCTATGGGTCTACCATCAATATTGATTCTATTCTCTGAAGACCATGAGTATAGAATCAATTGCGATTGTTTAAATCCAAGTATGTACAACAATCTTGTATTAAATGTTAAAAAAAAAATTTTTAAACCTGTTTTACTGCTTCGCTAAAAGATGCATTAAATTTGTCTTATGTTTTTTTTTTTGTACAAACTGATCCCAAATATTGTCGTCCATTTATGCACTACCTAGTCTCATATCAACAAACATTGTTGTTCCCTGTCTTGTGCTCTCTTAAGAGCAATTAAATTTACAAAGCAAACATCTCTAATTACCAGCTATTTATGCTGGTATCCCATTAACCCTCAAGATGTTGACAAGCATCGAATTACCCAAGATTACTGCCTAAGCATTCCTTTGTTGTATGCAGCTACCCTTAAAAGTAGCTCAACGGACAATTCAGAAGACGCTGCTTGTCTTTGCTGCTGCCCTGGCTGTTTGACAGCCAATTAGCGATCATCAGCAAGATTATGTTAAAAGTCGACACCATAATAATGAGGATTCGCCTCAGCCTGTTGCAACATTTTCTTTTAACTCGTGCCACAAATAATGATCATCGCGTGTGGTTTTTAAACAAATTAAACAACTAATGAACTTTGATATTTGTCACGATAATTTCATGTTTTGGAACAGGCGCGCAGCGTCGGTTGCTAGCAACAGCTCAGACATAACCAAAAACCCACCACCAACAGCTTCGACCATAGTCAGCGACCCGCATTTCTTAGCCATTTAGCTCATTTACTCAAGTGTGTGACGCATGCCTTGAAGTCGTATCGAATTTCCCAGCGTGTAGATCACTTAGGGAACTCCTTGGATGACTCTGTTACCCTTGCTGTGAGCCTGTGCATATTTCACGCTATATTAAAATAAACAGCAAATTTTTCACTTACGCTTTTTAATATGCAAATTTTGTGAATCACTTGTCATCAAAAAAGAGTTTATAAGCATAGCAAAGGAATAGGCAAACAGCAAAGCTGCCTAGTTCTGGTTCGGTTCTGGAACTTGCAGTTGTAAACCAAGCTGCCACCTGCAACATATTGCTGTGAACCTGTTCGAAATCAATTAGCAAAACAAACAACATAAACATCAATCAAACGTTGCCTTGGTCTGTGTCATTCATAATAATAGGGCTCTATTGTTATAAATAAAAATATTCCTGGAATAAGAGGTACCAAGAAAGCATCCAGGGACCGCCTGCGGCTTCAAAATGCAATCAAGCTGAACAGACGATTAGGTGAGCAGCAGCCAGCGTAGGCGTCGTGGCAGGGATTTTGGTTTGGATTTGGAAAAAAAGGGCCAGCACAAAAGGCACTTGTATTGCTTGCTACCTGCGACGATCTATGAATTTGTAAGCTATCAAGAAAATTCTGACCTTTTTTGGGCCAACAACTACCTGACTTGCATTGGTTTTTAAAATATTTTAATACACTATAGTTTATGGTTGTGGGAGTATATTAAGTTTTTAAAAAAAAGAAACAAACAAAAAATAAAAGATAAAATTAAGCATCTTTGGCTCAAAGTAAATAAAATGATTGCGTTTCAAGATGAAAACACACAAAAAACGAGTTTTCGCGAGAAAAAAAATATGACCTTTTCGTAAAAACTTTTTGAGTATTTAGGCCTATACGCAGCACGCAAAAAAATGAAAAACTTCGTATAAAAAAAATAGTCGTGAAAAACTCCGATCAAAAATTTTTGACAATGGGACGCAGATAAAAAAACAAAACAGTGTTGTCTAAAAATGCTTAACGTTAGATGGCGCCACTACCTCGCTTGGTGTGGTAACACTAACAACAGCTGTTTGGTTTTTGCCGCTTTGGCGCACCATGGCCTTAAACTTTAAATTGAACACGAAATGTACACAATTGTGTTGGAATATTAGTCCAATACAAAATACATACATCTTTGAAAAATCTTCCACTTTCTGCTCTGCCCTTTAAATAAGGTATCACCCAGACACTTCTGTTTTTTTGCGGCCAACCTTTTTACAATTAGGTAGGCAGTCATACTTGCATTGTTAATATTGTACTAAGTAATGTTAACAATACTTGTTGATTCAAATCCATGTTTATTTTATTTAATTCTTTGTCATATTTTGCGCGCTTAATTTTTGTAAACATAAAGCAGCTGATTATAATTTGAGTGTGCCCACATTAACCCAAAGTGTCGGAAAAATATCGATTAATACCACAAAAACAGCGATAATTCGATAAAAAAAAACTTTGACTTACTATGCACACACTGGTGGTTCCATCTGAAATAATATAAAATATTTTCCATATGGAATTTTTCAAACTGCGTAGACCCCTTTTAATAAAAATTAATATTTGGCCGTGCTCCGTAAAACTAAAACGAATCAATTTTGTTGGCTATCGTTTTTGCGTGCTCTCAATTCCGCATTTTTTGTTGTCGCTATTAACTCATATAGCCTTTACTCTTTGTTAGCACAGCTCTAAACCTTTCGATTCGACAAAGGACTTTTTTTATGCAAGACATGAACCATATTTTATGCAGGACATGCACTATGTTTGTATGTTTGATTCGAAGTAGTTTTGAAACCACATGTTTGGTGCTCAGCATTTCACCAAAATTAATTTTTTAAGTGGTTTGAAAACGATTACTTACTAAAATGATAAAAGTGTACACATTTTAAAACTGAAATAATTTTTTAAATATTCTTTTATATTCTAAGATTCTATTTATTCTAATTTCAAGTTACATATTTATTAATGATGACATAGGTCAACTTAGTTCAGTTGTTGGAAAGCTAAGGGTCATTTCCGAAGTAATTTGCTGCGTAGAACTCGAATCCGGGTTCAGAATTGGCTCATCACGTCAGGATTTTGAGATATTTGAGATTATGTACCCAAAAAACGGCGTTTTTTCCAACTTTTGAGGTTATGTACAGGGTGCAAAAAATTGTTACGTGGTTACAACATTTAGTACCACTCTTACCCTTTAATTTAAAATTTCAAGAGATCAATTACTTTTTTTCGCAAAGCTTTGGCTCTTCGCAGTTACGAAATATATCCCTTTCCCAAGCAATACCTTCTGTTGTTGTTAGTTCCTTTATCTCCTTGAGGAGCATAGGGCCTCAGTGACGAATTTCCATCTCGTCCAGTTGTTTGCGATTACATACTTTTAGTTCGTTCCACGACTTCCCTGATGTACAGTCTCGGCATGTAGTGTTCGTCTCCATGAAAGTCCCCTTTTTCGTCTATCTTGTGGATTCCAATCTAGTGCTTGACGACATATTTCGTTTGGATCCTTGCGAAGCGTATGGCCAATCCAACGCCATTTGCGTCTTTTTATAAAAGCAAAACTAGCTCATGTATCACACCAATATTCAGCTTCTAAGCGTTGTACTATTATACATACCAATTTCAATCAACAATCCGTTTGTGAGTCACAGATCTCTTTCAACCGAATTTGTATAACAAAACAAATCCGTCAACAAACAAGGAAATAATTCGAGACATCTCGAAATCTAAGAATCTGTTCAAATATCAGTTGTATTAGTGATTGCATCTTTTTAATACATGTCTGAGGGTTCCATGTTTTCGAGCCTGCAGTGTGTCTTATGGTCGGTATTCCTCGACTGCAGCATCGTATCGTTTATTTGCTTCGTTACGTTTTAAAACTCTATCAAGAAACTATTAAGAGTTATGAGCTCCTATTCGAATGCTACAGTTTTTGGTGCTTTACCCTTTCGCTCATAAGACCAAATTGCCGTAACTGCTTGCAAATTGACCTTAGCAATTGGAGTAGAATTGTTCCAAAAGAAAAAAAGAGTTAAAGGTCACAAAACTGTAGCAACGCAATAGGCGAACAGAAAACCGGAACAAGAAAGTACATCAATAGCTTTGTCTAGCTTGTGAAGAATGGTTCATCAAACTACCTGCAAACAACTGTTTTGAATGAATAATGGCTCAAAACTAAAATCACAGACGAGAAACCATTGAACCATGAACCATAACGATCGAGTGAATAGGCGAACAGCTTCAAACGTAAGATGTTCATTTAGTTTAGAACTCAGTAAAGATTTTGGATGTGGCCTGAGTTGGAACAGCAATAAGCCAAAGTATGCATCTTTTGTTTGGTTTACGCTTAAGTCAAGTGTGAGAGCTCTGAATACCTTAAAATCAGTGAACTGTTCACAAAGTGTATCAAACGAACAGGTAAGCAGTACCAGTTGCAGGTGACTGAAATTCGAAATCAGCCTCTCATTAGGGCACCTAATTGATACAGCTAAGAAAACTCTTCAGCTAACCCCAAAACCTAATGAACCGTTTAGGAAAATCTAATCAAATTAACAGGTTAGCAGTGAAAGTTGTAGGTGAAAAGAAAATATAAAATTTTACCTGTGGCCAAGTAGAGCTCACAAGCTGGAACGTGACAATCAATGCAGTCTTTAAATGGCTCTATGGAAATCAATGAACCGTGTATGGAGTATATAAAAAGAACAGGTAAACAGTTCGAGTCATAGGTGTTGCAACCAAATCTCAGTTAGCTGGTACTCAAAAAAAAGTAAGAGAAATGTAGATGTAAATAAAAGCCAGTATTTAATGGTTGATCTATCCGGCTCTGGGCACAACAAACAATAAATATTTTTCCAGTAAATTCTTCAAAGCTTGGCTCATAATATGAAAACAAATGAACTGTTCACATAATGCTTCAATTACACGGGTGAACGGTAGCTGGAAAATATGATTTACGGTGATCTGGTAGCTTTGAGTGGTCGCTGTGATTGACCTTATTGACCAATGATCTTGATTGTTATTTGTTAAATCATTTTATGCTAAGGAAGTTAGCAAAAGGGTTATAAAAAGAAATACAATCATTCCCAAATTTAAACATTTGCCACCCAACCCCTTAACAAAAATCCGAAAATAGTAGCTTTTTTTGAAAAGTTAAGGCTAGTTTATTCATAATAATTGGTAATACTGGTTACAATATTAATATAGTAAATAAAAACGCGGAATAATTAATTCCAAGCTTGCCATATTGATATAATTTGTAATGAAGTAGCCGGGGACCCTGATAGAGAATACTGGAGAAAGAAGACTGCAGAATTAGCGCTCACCCTAGAACAGAACCGAACAAATATTTTTGTTGATCCATGCAAGCTATTAGCATCAACACCAGAAGTGTACTGACAAGCAGGGACGCACTAGATGTACTAAGCACCCGGAAGGTGTGCATCTTCTTGGTTCCCAGCCACCAGGGCATTGATGGAAATGAAATAGCTGTCAGGCTTGCAAAGAAAGGAGCCGGATCCAGGCAACCGTCACTTGAGGAACTGAAAATTCCTCAAAGGACGATTAACCACAAGTCAGAAGAAGACGCTGCAGGACAGCTCGCACTATGTGCAAGAAAATCAACAACAAAATAGCCCAGTATATTCTGAAACTTCCAAGAAGAGATTGCAGACTCATGGTGGGCATACTCACTGGTCACTGCCCTATGCACATCGAGACTCAAATATCTAGGAAAACTTTGACTTACCTCACTGGAAGAGGCAGCAGACAGGGCACCTCAAAAGCTTTTAGCGTTCGCGTAGCACACGCACATACTTGAGGACTAACGTGCAATGTACACCAGCCGCATCCTTCGGTACCAATAAGGACTATCTAGTCTATATGTGACTCCACAGGGGTCAACCGGTGCAACCTAACCTAATAATAATATTAACAGGTTGTGTGTCCTCCAAAGAACTGAAACAATATAACAATAAGTCTTACTTGGTTTTAGCTTAGAATCTTGGCTTAACCTGACACAATGAAAAAGCTGGTAAAATTAAAAATAAATAAATAAAGAGCAGTAAGACAGTGGACTCGGAAAACGTCCTGCCCAAATGTCCTGTTGCGTGCTAGCTATGGCGTCTCTAAGTAATTCTAAAATAAAATTCAACGTTGTCTCAAACTTGCTCTAGGATTTTGAAGTTCCATTAGCACTCGATTTTTACAATTTCCTAAAGCAAATCGTATGCTATGTTCTTCGATTATTGAATTATGTACATATAAACATCACTTAACAGCGTAATGTTAAGTTAACATAACCATTTTGTGCTAAGTTAACATAACCATTTGCTGGTCAAATATTATATTTCCCCTATCCGTTGACAAATTTATCAAGTTAACAGGTTCGCAGTTTAAATTGAAGGTGAATATCTTATCTGGTGCTTAGAAATCCTGGCTTAGGTACCGAAATTTAATGAGTCGTTCAAGGTTTCTACGGAAAATGATGCCCACTCGTACAAGCCTGTTTGAATAATCGTTTGTGCGATTTTGAGTAATAGTAGAACAGGCTACCAACTCGAGTTGTAGGTGAATATACCTAAAATATAATTTTCATCGCATTGCTTACCTGGTTAGCTAAGGGTTTCTTTTTTGCCTGTTTGAGCCCAAAGATAAATATTTTTCACTGATTTTTCTGGCACAACATAGTAGAATCACTGAAGCATGTAAAAACAGTATCACAATAACAGGCTAACATCTTCTGTTGTAGGAGGCTCCAGCGCACTACTTAATCTGTGCATTTGAAGTACCGAACTTGCATCTTTGTACTTCGAAATATTCTTGCAGAGTTTATCCGAAAATAACTTAAAGTGGCTGAGAGTTAATTATTTCTTTATTATTAAAAAACTTAGAAAGATCATATTTGTAACTTTCCGAACATAGTAGAGATCTCTGAAGCATGTTTGAAGTGTAGCAATATAACAGGGTAACAACTTTAGCTGTAGTTGGCTAGGCCTACCAGTGTGCCTGTTACCATAGATGACCAATCCTGCTTATTGATTACCAGAAATGTTATAATAAAGAGTCCACAAATTGTATAAAAATAACAGGCACTCATCTCGAATTGTAGGTGGGTGTATCTAGAGATCCAGAGATCCTTACTTACTTGCATTATTATTGTGAATTGCAGATTGTGGTTTGAGCAGATATGTGTTTCTAAGGTACACAATTTTCCACGTTCCACTTACCTGTGTATTTAGAGAAGCCCAAAAGCAAGATCTGTCATTAATTTTCCTACCTTTGTGGAAATGTTTGAAGTGTTGCAAAAGAACGGGGTAACAGATTTATTTGTAGCTGGTTAAAAGCCTAGGTCAAAGAATCTAAATGGAACAGAATGTTTAATAAATGTGTATTATACACTGTGTATACAGGGTTCCTTGTTTGCCTCCCATTTTGAAGCCAAACAATTTTTTTACGAACAAAGGAAACCATTGAAGCGTTCATAAACTGTATAAAAATAACAGGCCATCATCTTTAATCGTAGGTGTGTAAAAATTTTCAACATGTGCCTTACCTGTTCACTAAATGATCTCTGAATGCACGCAACTATGCGTGTACACAATGGAAATCGTGCCCAAGTTCTAAGATTAACTTATCAAGGATATAATTACCCAACTGCATAAAATCACTGAAGCGTTTACAAGGTGTAGCAACGGAACAGGTAAACAGCTCCAGTTGTAGGTGGTTGCGAGTCAAACGAAATAATACTAGCAAAGGACGCAATTTTCAACCTATGCCCACCTGTGCCTTGGGTAATGCCCTCGAGCAATTCAGAAATGTATAATATATTCTGGAATTTTACGACCATAAGGAAAATCAATGCAGCATGTTTGAAGTGTAACAAAGGAGCAGGCTAACAACGCTGGTTGTAGGTGGCTAGGAAAAATTCGAATTTTCACCAAATTACTCAATTGTGTTAAGCGAGTTCCTTGCTTATTAAAATTAAATTTTTGTAGAGATTTTCCGAACTTTAGGGTACTAAAATGTATCAAAATAACAGGCCAACATCTTCAGTTGTAGGTGGATAAGCAACTCTATCATCTTCACAACAAGATCCTTACATAAGGACATTTCGTTAAATCTCTTACCTGTCTAAAATCACTGAAGGGTTTATTAAGAAAAGAACAGGCTATCAAGTGCGGTTGTAGGTGGCTAGTAAAAAAAACCTGAGTAGCAGAAAATCAAATTTTTATTAGCTAGCTTACCTCTATAGTAAAGATCCCTTATTGTTCTCTTGGAAAAAAAATCGTTCTTTGTGATTTTTAGGATATTACGAAAATCATTGAAGCGTGTACAAACTGTTTCAAAATAACAGGCCATCATCTTCTGGTGTAGGTGGCTAACCATTTCGGCAATCCTTATTCCTTGCAATTAGAGATTTTTACCTGTGCGTAGGAAAACATTTGTGTCATATAACTCTACTGTCTGAAATCACTGAAGCGTTTAAAAGGTGGTGCAACAGAACAGGCTAACAGCTCTAGCTGCAGGTAAAACCTTACAATCCCAAGTAAAACGAACAAGAATTATCACCACATTAATTACAAGGTCACATTGTAGCAAGGTTAAGCATATTTCCGAAATAATTGAAGTGTGCACAACTGTATCAAAATAACAGGCCGTCATCTTCTATGGTAGCTAGTGAACCATTCCAATTATATTTCTTCCTTTGCTATGCATTTAGAGATCCTTACCAATGTATACGAAACCACACATAATTACATCGTCAGGACACCATTTACGTCACCTTCGTTACCCATGTAAAATCACTGTGGTGCAAAGAAAAAGCTAACTATCATAGTAGGCACAAAAAAGAAAAGAGTAAAATCCTCAACGCATTGTGTAGAGTAGATTTTTGCCTATAATAGTAAAAATAAAAAAGAGATTTTAATTAAAAAAAAATTTTTTCTATTTATGAGACATATTAAAAGAACAGGCTAAAGAGTGCTGTCGTAGGTGGCTAGCTTACCTGTATAGTAAGGGTTTTCTAATATTAGCTAAGAAAAAAATTATTTTCGATTTTCAGGGGATTATGAAAATCCTTGAAGCGTGCACACATTGTCTTGGCATAACAGGCTGTCATCTTCATCTTCCATTTCAAACATGCTCATTTCTTTCCTTAAGGCCAATACGCAGCAGGCAAAAATTTCGCACGGAATGACAAAACTTCATATAAAAACAAAAATCCCAAATAGCCTTTTACATGAAATGATCTTTGACACTACACATAATTACGTCATTACTATGATTTTAGTATAATGGTTAAAATGGTTGTAGGTGAAGCAAAAGAACAGGCCCATACGCAGTATGCAAAAATAATAGCACATATAAAAAAAATATCCCACCATTTGGTCATTTCGTGCGAAATTTTCGCATGCTGCGTATGGGCCTTTAGGTGTTAAAAAAATATGAAGAGTGTAAACTGCTTGTTGCATTTTATGGTTAGCGTTTCCTTCGATCTATGTAATCCTAACAAAAGAGATAACAGGTCCATCATGTTAAGGCGTAGGTGGGTAGCCATTTCAACCATTCTCATTTCTCATTAGCGTGATTTTTTTAATAATGGCTGTAATAGTTGAAGGTGAAGCAAAAGAACAGGCATGGTAGGTGTAAAAGAACATGAAGTATTTAAAATTTTCACTGCATTCTATGGTTACAGTTCCTATTTATCTATGTAAATAATACACACAAAAAGGAGATCTACTTATCGATAGTTTTCAAACATTATGGAAATCATTGAAGCGTGCTCAAAGTGTATCCAAATAACAGGCGACCATCTCTGGGTATACACCATTTCAACCATTCTCATTTCTCTCCGATTCTAAATTGCACCTTTGAGAGACATAAATACGTCTTTACTGTGATTATTAGGAGATGGTTGAAGTAGTTGTAGGTGAATCAAAAAAACAGGCTAGCAGCTACTGTGGTGGATGAAAAAAGCAAAAAGAATGAAAAATTTTCAACTCATTGTTTGGCTACAATTCCTTTTATCGATATAATCCCAACAACAAAAAAGATAAACCTTTTGATATTTTCCGAACACTACAGAAATCATTGAACCGTGCACAAATTGTCTCGAAATAACAGGCTCTCATCTTTAATTGTAGATGTTTAATCATTCTCATTTCTCTTCTGTGCATTAAACGATCCCTACTTGGATATTTGAGGCTACACATAATTACGTCATTACTGTGATTATTTTCAATAATGGTTGAAGTGGTTCTAGGTGAAGCAAAAGACTAAGCTAGCAACTACAGTGGTAGGTGGAAAAAAACATGAAGAGAGTTTTTAGCTCATTCTATTGTTACAGTTTCTTTTTTTCAATGTAATCCAAATAACAAATAAAGATTAGCCTTCCAATATTTTCGGAGCACTATACAAATAATTAAGCCGTACACAAATTGTCTCCAAATAACAGGCCCTCATCTTTAATTGTAGGTGGTTAACCATTCTCAATTCTTAATTTTTATACCCTGTACCGTATGGTACAAAGGGTATATTAAGTTTGTGCAAGCCGAAAATGTATGTAACATACATAAGGAAACGTCGGAGACCCGCCAAAGTTACATAAAGTATGATCAGGGTAACTAGAGAATGCAATGTCGATGTATCCATGTCCGTCTGTTCGTCTGTCTGTATGAACGCCTAGATCTCAGAGATGGTAAGAGCGACCGAGTTTCCAGATTAGATGCTAAATTATGTTAGGGGAGACAAGTTTATTTTATTTTTTCGATATAGGGGTTATATTATATAGCTTCCATAGGGGTGTTTCAGAGGATCTCTAAAAAAACAAAAGTTTTAGATGGATAATTCGTTTGTTTATGAACATATTATAACCAAATTTGACACTCGGAAGTTTTTTAGAGTACCCAAGCACTGTACCAAATTTGATCAAAATCGGTTGACTATATCATATAGCTACCATATGAACGATCGGTCAAAAAAACATTTTTGGTTCAAATCTCGTCTGTTTTTGGTTGTTTATGAAGGTATCGTAACCTAATTTGGCAATCAAATGTCTTTTGGTGTTCTTAAGCAATATACCGGATTTTATTGCAAGCAGTGGTACAGGGTATCCCAAAGTCGTCCACGCCATCTTTTCTCCTGTGCATTAAGCGCAAGTAAGGATGCGTCTTTAAGGCTACACAAAATTAAGTCATTACTGTGATTGAAGTGGTTGTAGGTGACGCGCAGGAACAGGCTGATAATTTTAGATGTAGGTGCCACGTAGTGATTTCAAAGCCTGAATAGAATTAAATTTTCAATGCATTACTAAGAACTCCTTTTTGTTTATAGGAGACAAAGAATCAGTTAATTTTTATTTATTATCCGCACAGCATGGAAATCATTGAAGCGTGCACAAAGTGTAGCAAAGGAACAGGCTAACACGTTTAATAGTAGGTGCCTACAAGCGATAACTTAAAAAAAACAAACGTTTTTCTTAAGATCCCTCAAATCTTCATACCAAAAATCATTGAAGCAAGAAAAACCCGCACAGGTTATCAGCGCTGAGCACAAGTAGTTTTCAAATCTTATAAACATTCGACTTTTTGGTCCAGCCAACTATAACACACAAACTCCAATTCATTAATCATATTCACAATGACGCAACTTATAATCTTTCGCCACGCGCTGAAGCGTGATCAAGTGCCTGCAACCAGCAGCAGCCCAAGACTTTTGCCCTAATCTCTGGCTCAGTTCGGAGCCAGTGAATCACTCAACCGCAACAAAGCGCCTAGGAGCACAGCAAATATAGGCAGTGGCGCGGATTATCAAACAAACCGCATTAACACAGCGCGGGATCAGTTTCCAGAACACAGCATCCCACAGGTCACAGATCAGTGGAAAATCAATGAAGCGTGACCATATGGATTAAACGAACAGGCGAGCAACAACACTTATGCATAAGGCTTTGCTCAAAGATGGGAAAAACTCCAACTACCTGTGACCCGTTGAGAAAAATCTTTGCACTGCACTTGGTTGCATTAGAGGCAGCTGCCACAGGTTGCTGCACGCCTGTGCCAAGGTTACACTTGAATGCACGCCTTAACTTAACTCTTTCGATGTGGGTGAAAGATTTTCACTAAAATGCAATATCAATCGTTTCAAGCTGCATAGACAGACAGAGCTATCTGGCGAACTAGTTCTTTCGAAAGCGTTAAAAGATGCAAATGTGTAGCATTTCATGAGGCGCACAGCATTAGACAGCATGACACTAGCTGCCTAAAGTAAGCAACAGTTTTGAGTATGTCCACACTCGTAAACAATATTGACCTTTCACCAAAATTTTACCTTTCAGCACTTGAAACCTTATCGAAAATGCATGCCTGCAGCATGTGGCATGATCTTTAAAACACACATGCTGGAAAATTCTTACATTTATGCACACTGCCTACCAAATGCTGTTGACCTATTCCATATTATGCTATCAAAACAAACAAAAAAAAAAAACAACAGCAATTGTATGCGCTCCATGGGGGAGCGCTAAGCCGCAGCAATTTTCCAACTTTTTGGGGAAAACGTATAGGATCTATTAGCAGCTGACATTTCTTAGCAGTAGCACCTTCTTGCCGCAGGTAGTTTTGCGGCTGATGCGTTTACTGCTTGCACGCACTGTGCGCCTATTGAATTTCAATTAGTTAAACAAATAAAGATTTTGTTAAATAACTTTTTGCGCTCGTTGTGCGTTGCGTGGGCGCGTTGCACTCAGAGCGTCATCTTTGTTTGCAACCAAAACATTCCCAAGAAAATCTATGTGTTGTGCAGCTGCCAGGTCTGGCTGTGCGCCTAGTGCCATGTTACACTTGGTTACACATGTTAACAATGAGTTTATGATGATCGTCTGTTGTTGATAGTGATCATGTGCTGCTGCTGATGCTGCAGGGGTCAAGTGTTGTTTGGGTTCGTCACGCTTAAAGAGCCAGCCCTCGTTTGTTTGTTGAGAGTTAGATGCGTTATGTGGGCATATAAATCCGAGCACATGGAAAAATTCAGACGCTAGCTAACATTTCATGTTAGCCTGTTACAACTCAAGACCTAGGCTCCAAGATTTAACGTTGAGTTTTGAATAGAGTGTTATAGGCTATGTTGGGGTCGTCAGCTTTATAGCTGTCTAAATTGTCAAGACCCGAAAATAATGTTGCTGTCGATTTCAAATATTTTCTATGTATGTATAATACAATACAAAATCATAATTTTGTATCGATAATTAGAAAAATTTTACACTGCTTGGAATAGGGCAGCAGCAGCATTAGAAGGTGGCACATGTGCCTATGCATCTAGTACGCTCTCGAAAATAGAAGCAGTGCCATATGCATTTTGTATAGGTGTTGATTGTTTCCCGCATGTACCTATGGATTAGGCGTTGGTAGTTTCCCGCTCGCAGTAAGTTGAACTGCTATGACCCGACGAGTCGCGACGCTCAAATTCTACAGCGGGTGTTTTTTAAGAGGTTCACAACTTTGAGTTGGCAACACTGCTTTATCTGGCAACCCATTTAACAGCTGATATTTGCTTTTTGTTGAGTTTGGTTTGACATTTTATTATGTATAGACATACACCAGAGCAACGCTTGTAAATTGTTTAAATTTTTTATCAAAATAATGCTTCCGCTCGTCAAACTTATTCAAAATTTTGTTCTTCGATGAAGCCAATTTTTGGTTGAATGGGTACGAAAATAAGCAGAATTATCACATTTGAAGTGAGGATAATCCACAAGCTTTTGTCGAAACACTATTACATCCACAGAAAACTACTGTCACTCGTCTACGTCGATAAACCAGAGACAATTGAACAGCTGGAAATCAACATTCGAAGAGTTATTGGCGAAATGCGGCCGCAAATGCTGCGGAAAGTTTGTGAAAATTTATGTTCTAGATTGCGCCTTGTAAGCGCCAGCCGTGGCGGCCGCATGGCCGAAAGCATATTTAAACATTAATGTTGTGAGGAGGCAAATCGCCACCTCACACCGTTAGTCAGTTTTGCCAATAGGGCCATAGGGACACTGCTTGAACTGCTTGGCGAGAGTAGCGGTGAAAGCGCCTTCTCTCACCAACACTAGTTAAGATATAACGGCCTGTAAGCTGGGCGCGCTAATTATTGTTTTGTATTAGTGCGTAGGTTAATGGTAGTAGCGCATAGGTGTAAGTGTAGAGTATGTGATAGAGATAGTGTTAGGTACGGCGGACTCTTTCTTTTCTATTAGCATAGATAATCAGAGTGCCGTATAGGATTTATTAGTATACGTTTAGGCGGGAATTTAAGGATTTGGCGCCGATCGAGGCCAATATAAGGCGGATCGACAGCCAAATCGGGGCAGTCTCTGTGAGTTTGTGAAGTGAACAGTCTGAGAAAGTCTTAGGAAAAAGAAAGATCTCTAGTGAGAAAAGTATTAAACTCAGTGCCGCAGATTTAAAGGCGTTTTCGAGTAACTAAATATATACTTGTCGCAAAGGACGGATATAAGGATATTTTTAATTAGTAGCGCACCGAGTGCGACCGCGTCGGAGTTTATACGTTTTCGTGAACGAGCCACGCCAAGTTTTGCTACCAGGATTTAACAATCTTGGTGAGCGTATCGCCGTAAAAGGGCAGTAAACCTTATTAAATTATTAAATCTGTTTAATTGTTAGATTTAAGTTTAACGCTGTTTTCCAAAAATATTGTTTTGCTAAAAATATTATTTTGTGTAAAATAGAGAGCGTGTGGGCTCGACTTAAGTGTACTGTGATAATAGACCGCAAAAAAGGCGGATAATATATTTTTAAAACTAAAAGCAAATTGTGTTTTGCTTAAAATATCGAAAGTCTCAGCAAATATAAATTTCGTTGTGACATTTACCATGGACATAGCTGAGCTAGCCGTTGTTCTGGGCAAACCGGAGGTCGTTACAATGTCATCAAATTTTCGATCCAATAAAGCCCGTTTCATTGGTATTGAAAATATGTTTCTTTGATTTATTACACTCCCGATCAACCAAATAGACTCGAGGTTTTTTCATAAAATATTATGTTTGAAAATTAAAATATGATTTAAACTTGTGTAACTCTAAAAAAAACACCCTTTATTTATACTTTTAATATATCCGATGGTGTTTGAAAATTTGTAAGAAGTTGCTGCGCGTCTCCCATAGAACTCTGGTTCTGGTGTTAATTTTGTTCATTTTTAAAGCTTTGTTTTGAAGACGACGAAACGACCAAACACATCTTGTGTGACTGCCCAGCAATAGTGTGAGACAGATTCACACATTTAGGAGCTACACGGAGCACTCCATTCAAGCAACATCGAGTCCCAACGAAAGACTTACTGGCTCTTCATAATCAAGGCAAATGGTCTTTTGTCCTTATAATGGGTATGGTACAATAGGTCTACAGATCGCAGTGAGAGACCCAAAAAAAACAAATATATTAAAAGTTAGGTTAAGTCTAAACTGTATGCATGTATATAAAATAACGCTAGTTAAAATTATAAGTAAAAAATTAAAAAAAAAAAAACTGAACACATAAAATTACATTTTACATTTTTTACGCTTGAAAACAGCTGATTGTTGTTGCTCTCGTGGTTACTCTAGCACTTTTGCCTTATGCCTCGTGTTTAGGGTTGCTTACGTCGGGCACTTTGCTTTTTTTTCCGACAAAGGGTACACACTAATTTATTATTTTTCTTTTTCATGGATTAAAATTAAATAAAATGACAAACTTTTTTTATAATCAAGATTATTAAAATATGTATTTTGTAGAAGAATTTTCTGTATTGAATAACATAATTTACAATTTGTTTGATTCGATTTTTTGAGCAGTTTTTATTACTTTTAATAATTGCCTTGCCAGTGTCGTGCTCTCTGCGTGGTCAACTCCTCAAAGAAATCGAAGAACGATGAACGATTGATCTTGTAATCAATTATGTGAAAATGCGCTTTTATACCCTCCAATAGTTCGAAAATTTCTGAAAGTGTTATGGCCTTTAAGGGTGCATAGTAAACCAAGTAGTTGCAAAATTCCGCTTGTAGGGATAATTTTGGTAGCTCTGAACGCATAAAAACTTGAAGATGTGCATACAGAGGCGCTCTCTTTAAGCAACGCGTAATTTTTGAATCGGTTTGGTCAACGACTCTTCCAGTTTGTGTAGCACGACTTTTTATAGAGCCAGAAGATTCGGTGGAAGAACTACTAATACTACTAGCACTACTATCAGTACTATTACTACTATTTGAGGCACTAGCAACAGATGGCGTAGGTACCATAAAAGTCATGGACTGCGCTCTTGCATCATCCATGCCCGTCCAATTGTATTTATCTTCATGAACGGTAGTGTTCTCTCTGAGATACACCACTATAAAGCAACCTCTGGAATACTTTTTCGTTAAACGACTCGTTGTTTCCATGGTAAGTAATCGGCCAGATAACAAGAAACCAATACGATCGCATATGGACATGCACTCATGTATGCGATCCGAGGATAATATAATAGTATAACCCGCTTTTTGCAGTAACTTAATTATGTGCCATATATGATCTACGCCTTTAGCATCCATGCCACGTGTGGGTTCATCCAGTAGAATCGTATCCTGCGCGCTTATGATAGCCAACAAAATAGAAAGCTTACGCTTTTCGGCGGGTATCATGTGCGGTATGGGCATTTCCCAAATTTGATTCAGTCTTAGCTGCATCATGAGCTCCGGCACGACTTCCTTACGGTATTGCTGCGAACGTCCACGCAGCGCGCAATAATATTTAATTATTTCCGATATAGACATATAGCTAAAGAGCGCATTTTCATTGGGACAATAACCAATGGGCAATTGACATTGTACATTACGTTGATGTACATTGCGTCCATAGTAGTAGACGCTGCCTGCATCGGGCTTGAAAAGACCAGCTATGGTGCCCAGTGTAACAGCCTTGCCTGAACCAGCCAGACCAACCAAACCCAATATTTCCTGCTTTCTGACCGCTACGGATATATCTTTGCAGTAGCGCCACTCCACCTGTTTGCTCAAATTGCGCAGCACTACGGGATATTGGTGCAACTGTGTGGCTGTTAGAGCTTCCACATGCCGTCGCTCGGCACGCACAGAACTGTCTATGGGCAGGTACTCCTTCTTGAACGTTGAGGTTGTTGGCTGTTTGCGAAAGCGCGGTCTTAAATGTTTAAGGCAGCTTTTGAGATGCTCCCAGTAGGCATAGTTAAAAGGCCAGGCACGTAACAATAGCCTAAAGTAGACTATAAATTGTATGATGTGTATGATTATATTGATGCCTATGCCAGGTTTTTTGAAATCCAGAAATCCTTGCAAAATACAGTCTTTGCCAACTGTGGACGCTTCATTAAGCTTAAGGCAAGCATCATGCACCATTTGGATTAAACGCAATTGTCTGATCGCCAAATACATGGTCATGGCTGGTGACCAATGAAACGTATACAATATATTGCTCATATCACTCATATACTGCGTTTTTGGCATGGTAGGCACGGTCAAGCCTAGCGTAAAACTGGTATTTATCAATATGGCCATTGTAACAAAGTAACCATGATCGATTTTCTTAAAATTTTTGCATATAAGATAAACAAAGGGCAGCACTGCAGCGCCAAAAAGCAGCAGCTCCAGCAACACATGGCCGGCTAGCTTCAAATCATCATAAGGCTTAATGCCAAACACAACCAAGCTGACCGTTATGATGCTGACAAACAGCGCATAGAGCAAAAAATCTGCAATAAATACGCAAAGCCAGTACTTGCGCTTACTACCCGTAGCTATATATTGCAGCTCCCGCATATGCAGCTGTTGATCTCCTATAATATGCTGCACAAAAAAGGATATGGCCATGCAGCAGGATAACGCTATTGGAGCACCTAAGGTTATGAGCGTTTGGAAATGTTCTATAACTGTTTTTTCATGCTGTATTGCATCAAAAGGCATCGGATGATTGCTAACCTCAATTTCCGCATCATCTTGGCTACTGGCACGCAATATGGCATTGTGTAATAAACCCAAGCTAATGGGTCCGGCATGCCATAATCTATTATTATAGTAACAATTAAAGAAATGCGCATCTAATTGTACAGCCGTTAAGTATATAGTATCCATGACTTCATTGGAATCACGTTCATTGTTTAGCAAAAATAACTGCAGTGTGCGACGTCCCTTGATCAAACGAAATTCATGTTGATTCTGTTGGCGCTGCAGCAGCACGCTCTGGTAGTCTATATAGCTGCTGGCCACAGCCTGCGCAAAGCCACTTTGGCTTATATTGCCCGGTTTCATTATGGATATGCTACGTTCATAAGCGCTGACTTTTAACGTTCTTTTAGGCAAAAATCTACCGTAATTCGTGCCTGTGGCGAAGACTGTCAGTGCTATAAGCAGCGCAAGCAGCATGGGTATATACCAACTTTTCTGTAGATACAGCAACTTTTTGTGTGCTATGGCCAAAAAAGTCAAAGCCCAAGGTATTTCCCGTCTTTGCTCAATATCTTGCTCCGAAAAATCGATATTAAGTCTTAGACTGCTCTCCGTGGACGCCCCATGTTCCGGCATAAGCGCATCACGCAAATCCTGCTGCCGCATAGTTATATACTTGGCGGGTATGTACTCTTCCAATCTTTGAAGCAGTTTGGCAAAACTCTCAACTCTGCTGGACGGCACTGAAATCTCCAACTCGTTTTCGTTATTCTTGACCAGCTGCACTTCTGCCTCGGGTATATGTGCATGCATTATTTGCTTTAACTCGTTCACATTTGCATTTATTTCAGCGCCAAGTGTTATATTTATTAAATACTTATTACAAAAGCGACGCAAGATTTTATGCGTACGACCATAGCACTGCAAGTAACCTCTAAACAAAACTGCAATGCGATCAGCTAGTATTTCCGCCTCCTCGCAGCTGCGCGTGGTTATTATAATGGCGCGTGTAGCACGCTCGCTTAGCAGTATCTGCCACATTTGGTGACGCTCGGGCAGATTCAGACCCAGCGTGGGTTCATCGCATATGATGGCATGTCTGCCCGCACATAGCGTACAACACAGACTCACCAGCCGCATCAGCGCATAGGAGCAATTCTTGAGCGGCTCATCAATCAGCTCATAAGCGTTTAGTTTATCCAAGTACTTGGCTACTTCTCGCAGGTTTTGACCATTGTTACGCCAGCCGCGCATATGCGTAAAAAAGTAGAGATTCTCGCGCGCGCTAAGATCCTTCAAGACTGTTATGTGCTTGGGTAGATGTGCTATACGCGTGCCCTTCACCTTGTTGCGTATATCGATGCCATCTATTATAACCTGACCCAGAGTGGGTTTTATAGTGCCCAGTATAATATGCGCAAGCATAAGTTTACGCGACAATTGATTGCCCAGTATGGCTGTTATCTCATTGGGATGTATGTTTATGGTGGTAGGACCCAAATATCTGGTGCCTTTATAGGATTTGCTAACGTTAATTAATTGTATGCCTTGTGTAAAATCCTCAAGTGGCTCATGGCAAATGTTATCTTCAGCATCAAAACTGTCTGACTCGGACAACTCAGGCGCTGCTGCTTCCACTTGTAAAGCAGCTGTCTGCAATTGCCTTTTGGCCTCCAAGTGTCTTTGAACTTGTGTAGCCGTATCCAGCTGTGTGCCTATGGAACGTCTAGATATAACTGCAGCCAGCTGCTGTTCGGGCTCTTCTGGCTGACGCTTGCCCAGCCGGGACTCACCCACGATTTTGATTTCCTCGAATGAGCTTAAACTATCGTTATCACTAGCAGCAAGTGCGACCTGGGAAGCAGTCAAGCGCTCCGGCTCCAGCTGTTTAAAGCTAAACATTTTGTTGATTCTACGCCAAATGGCTTGCAGCATCTTAACCAAATCAATCAGTGGATAGTAACATTGTTTCAAAGTCTCGCTTTTAGGCAATGACAGTGCTTGATAATCCGGTTTATGTCTTTCCGCGTAATAGGCTGCAACTATAAGATGCAACACGGCTGAGGCAAGTAGCACAAAACACACATGTCTAACGCTTAGACTCTGCGCGGTAAACAGCTGAGTGCCCATGGTTTTTGCCTTTAGTCCATCACCCGTTTGTTCCAGATTCGTTATAAGATGTATGCCAAATGCTAGACCCGTATTATGGAATAGACAAAAAAGTATCTTGCCCAAAAATGGTAGATTAAACTGAAAAACAAAAACTAGCGGTGCGGGTATAAGCGTCATCAAGTTGGCCAATATGCTATAGAATGCCAGTCTGGGGTTGGGTACAATAGCCGTGGCAATCAAAAAAAGAAACGTCACGTTCGAGATTGTATAGCAGGCCAGGAAGTAAAATAACATCATTGATTCACTAAACTCCAAGATGGCAAAATTCATAGTCCAAGCGGTATGTAAAAAAAATATGACCACTGGTGCAATCAATAATTGTGCGAAAAACAAATATAACAGCCAGGATAGCCAATTTAAAGCCTTATTTATGCCCATAATTTGCACGATGCCAGAAGAATTCTCCTCGGTTAACTTTTTAACCGCCAAATAGCTATGAAATATATAGCTGCATACTATTGGTAGCGGCAGTATACTTTCGATAACACGAAACATTCGATTATATACATAACGACGTTCGGGAAACTTGGTCAATGCTATTCTTGGCAGTTTCGTAATATTAGTTTTTAATTCCAAATATGCTTTGAAGATAGCATGCTGCAGCGCTATAAAGCCCTCCTCTAGATATCCCGGTGGTATGCCCATATAATCTGTTTCATCGTTTTCACTTGGATAACGTGCGTACATATCTTCACGTCTTCCGCCCACGCTGTAGGTCTGCCAATGTTCCTTATTATTTGGATCTGTTCTAAGCATTGCCGGAAAACGTATAGAATATATCAGTTTATGTGGTAGTTTGTCCATATCATCGGTATTTCCTTCAAATTCAACGATTGCAAAGTATTCCTCTGGTTTAATCTCCTTCTTTTCAGGAAGTGGCGCATATTCTGTTATATTTAGTCTCTTAACTGCGGTTTCTATTAATCTTTTGTAAGAGTGCATATTCGGTCTAAACCATACTTTTAGAGCCGTACGATTTGGTTTCGCTTGATATATCTCATTAAATTTATCTAGATTATCTATGTTTACTGGATTAAAAACTAATTTGTTTTGAACCCTCGACTTGTCAGTCATTTGCACCAAGATGATTAGTATCAAGAATATAAGCGAGAATGCTATTACCTTCAGAAAGTGTGGTATATCGTATATCAAAGTTTTACCCGTTTTCCAAGATAGCAACCAAAATAATCGAAACGTTTGGAATCTTGCATTTTGTCGTCTAATTCTCTCCGCTCGATCAAACTCTTTGAAGCGCATTGTATGCTTATTAATATATTAATTTTTCGATAATATTAGAACAAAGATTATAATTTTTATCAATCCGACAAATTTTTTTTACTTTTTAGTTACAACGAATAACAATTTCTGGTCACGTTAGACAGTTAGTGAAATCAAATTCAAAGCTTGCTAGACGTTTCGACATTAAATTTCAAAAAGACTACACGACTCCCAAATATCCTGTCGACGCTCCAATTCACTTTCAACTATTTTCACATCCAGGAAACACCATTGTTGCCTATTGTCAGGGCCGTATAGAGAAAATCCGGCCCTCTATTACATCTTTAGCTTGCCTCACGACAGTACTATAGTAGATACATCTAAGAAAACATCGGGCGCGGGGGAATTCCCCCTGGTGGGTGAGATTCATACAAAGCATGGAAATATATTACATTTCGGTTATGAAAATAATCGGAATACATCGATCACACTTAATTGACTAAAATTTCAGTACGAGTATATCAAAAAAATAAGAGTACATCAAGACTTTTTCTTCTGAACTGGCCTATTCAACCCTATTCAGCCCTCTCGGCCTGATGCAACATGTGTCTCCGGCGCTTCTTCTGTGCGTGCATCTTCTACCAAGGGCTGATAGAGCTTCAGCCACTTGGTCTTGCGAATGCAGCCTTGGTCTTCATCTCCGCTGACCGCCAACTACCACACTGAACACCTTAAGGACTGGAGCTTCCGCATCGTTTGCACTAAAACACCCAGCCAACTCGTTTACCTACATCTAATTGCCATATAGCTCATACAGCTCATCGTTCCATCAAGTATGATTATAGCCGCCAACGTAGACGGGACCGCAGATTCAGCGAAGAAGCTTTCTCTTGAACAACCTAAGAGCAGCTGCATACGTTTATGTTACCGTTCATATCACGGCGCCATATAGGAGGCTCACATTTTTCTTATTCGTTACCGCAGATTCAGGATAAACAAATTCCTTAAAGGCTCAAAGTTGTAGCTCCGTCGTGATTCTTAACTGGAGCATACCAAAAACTTGGTATTACCCTTGTTTGCCGCTAGACCTACTTTTTTGTAAATAGCTCCAAAGGCCCCAGTAACATCACGATGAAGTCAATATTATCGGCGTGTTCAAGAAGTGGGACACATCTGTTCGCCAGTATTATCAATGTCCGATGCATGAAATTGGAATTGTCTTTTTCCACCATTTATGCTAGGATTAAGAGAAATATATAAATTGTTTTCCAAATTGGAATTGATCAATATAAGAAACAATACACACGCTCTTCTTCTGCGCAGAGATGAAGAAAGCTCAGTATTTTAAAGTCGGGTAGCACTGACTGTAGCATTTATGCATGCAATAGAATCAACATTATGGAAACAACATTAGAGGGGATATAGGGAGCCCCCTAGTTTATATTTAATCTTAATTTTTATAAAAAATAATTTTGATATCTAATTTTTTTAAGACTGATTTGGTAACGTCTCACTCAAAAAGCCCACTTCCACTTAAGGTAACTAACTTGCATCAGCCTTGTCCACTAATCCAAAAAAAAAATAAATCCATGTCCTTTTCAAATATCAATACTGCACTGGGCTTCGAGCAATATATCAGCTGACTTAAGCAGCTTTTCCTGTTCAATATCGTTTAGCGGCAGCTCCAAAACGTGACTGATGCCTTCGTTAGTAAGAGCACATGGTAGCGATAACGCCACATGCTCGTCAATGCAGTTTATGCCGTACATATCGGTGCTCAGGCAAAGTATGCATCCATTATTATCGCGCATAGACTGAACTACATCGACTGCAGCCAATGCCACCGCCCAGTTTGTGTAGCCTTTGGTGACGCCAACACTCGCGCCGCCCTTTATGACGTCATGAAAAACCTTCTGCCAATTTTCCGTATCCTGGCTGGTGCCCAACCCGGGAATAATGCGCGAAAGCGGCACGCCTGCCACTGTGACACTGGACCACACCGGCACTGCGCTGCTGCCGTGCTCCCCAATCACATATCCGTGCACAGAAGAAGTGGGCACTTTAAGGCGTTTGGCAATAAGATAACAAAACCGCGCAGTATCCAAATGGCAACCAGTTGAGAAACAACGGTGCTTTTCCAGCTTTCCCAACTGCTGAACAAACCTAGTCAGCACATCAGCAGGGTTGCTGATAACTATGAACACGGCATTGGGACTTAGCCTAACAAGTTTGGGCACTACGTTTTCCAGAATTTCAGCTGATTTATTCAAAACTACTTGGCGGGATCGATCTTTGCCAGTGGGTCTAGTGCCAGCCGTTATAATAACAATATCAGAATTCTCGGTATGATCACCGTTGCCACAGGCCGTAATGCTTGGACTACCAAGAAATCGTGAGCCATGTAGCAAGTCCAAGGCTTCGGCTTTTGCCCAATCGTAACGACAATCGTAAAGCACAAGATTTTTGCTTAAATTACGTAGCAAAAGAAACGCGGCAATCGATGAGCCAACCTGACCACAGCCAACTACGGATATTTTGTGACTGGGCCTAATGCTCTTATGTGTATTTTTCAGCAAACGATTGAAGTGGGATTCTTGGCGCAACTGTTTATGCATTGGTATATTAGGCAGCTTGTGGACTGGATTTGAGACTTGAACATGGCGTAGATACATAAGCGCATTCATTGTGGGTTTTTTGTTTTACGAAAACTAAAATGTTGGCAATTTTTTAATACCCGAAATATTTGAAAATTTTATAATTATTAAATGTCAAATCAATAAAACAAGAAAGTAAAAAAAAAAAATCCGAAAGTCACCGGATGAATGGTTTCAAAATAATTCGTATCCCTCAGCGCCCAGATCTTGCTTAAAATTTACCATCGGCAATGACTGGCCCAAATTCACAAGCACACGCTGCTCATCTGACGGATTCTCAACCACTTGATTGTAACTTTTTGTGAGAAATTCGTGTTTAAGAACGCAGAATTAAAAATTTCGCATGGATATCCCAAATCGGATTTTTTGTTTTATATGAAGTTTTGTCATTCCGGGCGAAAATTTTCATTCTGCGTATAGGCCTTTAGAAATAAAGCCATGATATGACTTCTCGCAGGTATTCTGCTTGGCAGCCATTAAAGTTTGTACCTTACCCTCATGTAGTACAAAGTTGTCAGTAACTAGAGAATAACTAGACAGTACCCTTAAGTTCTTGAAGACACTCCACGGCGTGTTTGGGCACTAAGATGTTTCTAAGCTTCCGATTTTGGAAGGCGGCGTGTTGTTCTTTGGCTCACAGTTGGAGGCAGTTGCGTTTCACTCTTGTTCTGACCTTGCGGAACCTCAAGTGAGGGCTTCTCATTGTCAGGCAAAAATGTCTTTGTGGAAGCGTGTTTACTTACATATATGGTACATTTTTATTTGTTACTTAAGGCCCATACGCAGTTCGCACGGAATGACAAAACTTTGGGATATCCCATTTGGATTTTTTTTATATGAAGTTTTTGTCATTCCGTGCGAAATTTTTCGAACTGCGTATGGGCCTTTATGCACAATATGAAAAGTCGTACTTTATGAACTTTGAGGCAAACGCTGCAAATTTGTTATCGATAATGATACAATGGAACCTTAGACCGCTTTCCAACACTAGCAAGCATACAAAGTAAATGCACATCGCAAAAAAACAAATTGCTGCGAATTTGATTAATAAGTGTACATATTTGGTATCAGCCATGGTATAATAAGTACTTATTATACCATGGGTATCAGCGAAAGACCTTAAGAATTCTAAATTACATCGATTAGAAAAAGTATCGAAACATTGGCGTCATTGTGGCCTTATGATTGTACGCGAATTAGAAGTCATTGGTGGCAATTGACCCCACATTCCCCTTATAGAAATAATTTTATGTTCATTTCTATTTATTCAAGCTGGGTTGGCGTGCTGGCCTAATCCCAAAGGATCGGAAAATTATATTTTTTTAAATTTGTTGGGTTCCTGCATTAATCCATGATTTTTCTTCAAATTCCAATAAAAGTAACAAGAAGATTTTAGCTTTTATATGTACATATATGTTTGAACGATGCAACCAATGGCGAATCCACGTGGGGTTTTCGGGTCTGGAAACAGCAAATGCAGCTGCACCGTCCTTTAAAGCGTATGTTTTGTCTGACAAAAGAAGGCTCTACTTCATTCATTTGCCTACTGAGCCCCAAGTAGCATCTGTTGGCAAGAGATATTCTTCGCTTGAACTAAAGGCTCACATTAATGTAGTTCGTTACCGTGGATCCAAGATATACAAATTCCTTAACAGACCAAGCAAGACGTCACGACTCTTTACTGGAGCACATCAAAAACTTGGTCTTGCCCTCGTTTGCCGCTAGGCCCACTTTAGTTGACTCTATTTCAATAGCTCAAGCGACATCACATTTGTTGCGGCGATTCCAAAGAGTTGGACAATTCCGTTTGTCAATATTGTGCCCGTCAGATGCACATCAGTCTTTCTTATAAACCTTTTCATTAGGATATTGAAGAGCTCACAAGAGAGCGAGTCGCTTTGTCTAAGATCTCGACTGATATTAAAGGCGTCACAGAGGTCGTTTCCTATGTTGACGGATATGATCATTCTGCAAAGTCGTATTAACTTTTTTTTTTTTTTTTCACCCTATGGGTTCCTCACAAAGAGGTGGGGCACTGCGACCAGAAGATCTTTTGTACCATACCCATAAATTAAAGCAAAAGACTTTCCGCTTTCCGCATGAATAGCAGTAGGTCTTTTGTTGGTATTGACCTAAGATGGAAGGGACTAATCCGTTCCTTTCCCAAGTGACAGGCTCTGTCCCATACCAGCGCTGGGCAGTCACAGAGAATATGTCTGGTGGTTTCATCGTCCTCGAGGCAGAGTCTGCACTCTGAAGAGTCCGATAGGCCAATTTTCTGAAGATGGTATCTAACAGTGTGGTGGCCAGATAGGTAAGCTACCAGGAGTTTTAAGTCCTCTCTGCCAAGACCTTTTGTCTTGATCATATCCAGGGGTTTGATAAGCGCTTTTGCTTGACGCAACCCCGGTAAGGAGAACCAGTATCTCCTATGTTCACCTGCAGCCCATTTGTTTACCATAGTTTTGATTGTGGACCAACCAATACCACAGAAGGGCGCAGGGGCAGTGGTCAGGGTGGAGGCACCCTGTCGTGCTAGATCGTCAGCGATCGTGTTACCATCCACTCCTGAGTGTCCAGGTACCCAACATAGCACGACTTTGTTCCGGGAGGACAGGGTTTGGAGGTAATTATGGCATTCTTTGACCATCCTGGAGGAGATGCTCCATGATGATAGTGCCCTAATAGCAGCTTGGCTATCTGAGTAGATACAGATGTTTGCTCCCCTAGTTCCCTTACTAAGGATACTATGAGCGCAGATCTCTATGGCATGAATCTCTGCTTGAAAGATGCTGGGCCAGATGCCCATTGCACTAGAGATTCTGGTGTTGGGCCCAACGACTCCAGCACCTACACCCTGCTCAGTTTTGGACCCATCCGTGAACCATTGTTGCCACCGGAGGGTACCACAGGGGCTGCCATCAGCCCAAGTCTCCCGACTTGGGAGAAGAGATCTAAATTTCTTGTTATGAAATAGTTCCGTGATCATAAGATCTGATCTAGAGCAGATGGATACGTCAGGAAGGGAATATATAAGTGCGGCATGACCAGTGTCGCTTGCTAAGAAACCAGATGTGATCTGGATACGCAGTAGACTCTGCATGGCTGACTTTTGGATGAAAATGTGCAGTGGTGTAAGTCCAAGGACCGACTCCATGACAGCTGTTGGACAGGTACGCATAGCTCCCGAGAGAGATAGGCATACTAATCTTTGAAGCTTGCTGCACTTCTTAATGGCCACATTTTGCTGCGTCTTGGGCCACCACACAAGGGCTGCATATGTGACGATAGGCCGTACCATCATACGGTATATCCATTCTATGATATTTGGGCTGAAGCCCCAAGTGTTGCCAAAGAATTTCCTACAAGCCCACATGGCTCGAGTAGCTTTGGAGAGCACTTGTTCTAAGTGGGAGTTCCAGTTGAGTCGCTTGTCTAGGACCACACCTAGATATTTGACCTGTTCTGAAAACTCCACCTCAGTGTTATTTATAACGAGGTTTCGAAGCCTAATGTTGTATCTCTTCGTGAAGGGAACAATCACAGCTTTCAGGGGATTGATGTTAAGCCCTTCGCTTAGACACCAGTTCAGGGTTATCTGAAGAGCATTGTCCATCATCTCTATGATGGTGTTCTCATATTTACCCGTCACTATGATAGCCAGGTCATCTGCGTAGCCAATGACTTTATAACCAAGCACTGTCAGCTTAGTTAACAGTTCATCGATCACGAGAGACCATAGCAGGGGAGATAACACACCTCCTTGTGGACAACCTTTTACAGCTCTTATGCTGACTGCTGTGCCATCTAGAGATGCAGTTATGTCCCTCTGTCGGAGCATGGATTCGATCCATGCGATCACGTGTGGTTCTATGTTTCTACGTGCCAGCGTTCTAGAGATAGAACCAAAGTCAGTGTTGTCGAAAGCTCCTTCGACATCCAGGAAGGCGCACAAAGCTATGTTCTTGGAGTCAAAAGCGCTTTCAATCTTTCTGACTAGGTGGTGTAAGGCAACCTCTGTTGACTTCCCTTTGGAATAAGCAAACTGCATTGGATGCAACGGGGTCGTGACTTGCAGTTTGTTTCTGATATGCAGGTCGAGAAGCCTCTCTACTGTTTTCAGAAGAAATGATGTTAGACTGATTGGTCTGTATGACTTGGGCTTATCTATTGGCCTATTGCCAGATTTAGGGATGAAAACCACCCGAACTCTCCTCCAAGAGTGAGGTATGTATCCCCAGTCAAAGCTTGCTCTAAACAGACAAATCAGTGGGTTCAGAATGAAATCCAGACATTTCTGAAGAAGTGCTGGAAAAATTCCGTCACCACCAGGTGCCTTGAAAGGTTCAAAGGAGCCAATTGCCCATCTGACTTTGTCGGCATCAAATATTGTGCCAGAAATTCTGGCAGCCCCTCGGAAGTTTGGCTCAATCCAATCTGAGAGTTGGGCATCTCCATTGCAGATTGAAGAGCCTGGAAACAGTCCTAGCAGTCCTAACAGTTTTCCTTTTAGCCGTTAGGTTGGCATTCCACCAGGGAACCTCACGTTTCGACTGGTAAGAGCGCTCAACTGTACTGGCTTGGAAAGAGGAGATCAGCACATCTTCAAGCTGGTTAGCAGCCAAATCAATCTCGTCTACCGAGTTGATGTTGGAGACTAAAGAGTCGACCGCATGTTCGACCAGTGTCTGAAAAAGTATCCAGTTGGTCTTCTTGGGATTGAAAACCCTCTGCCTTAACTCTAACTGCCCCGGCAAGTCAAACCTGATGTGCTGATGGTCTGAAAGTGTGGCCTCATTTGTTACCCTCCAGTTACTTATAAGGCCAGACAGGGAGTTGCTAGCCAGAGTAAGGTCTAAAACCTCTTCTCTAATAGCATTGATGAAGGTGGGTTTGTTCCCTCTATTTACAACATTTAATTGACAACACAATAAATATTCTAAGAGAGACTCACCTCTAGCGTTGACGTCACTACTACCCCAGATGGTGTGGTGAGCGTTTGCGTCGCAACCGACGACTAACCAACGAGCCGCTTGACCTCTGTCGGTGGGACATCAGCCGTGTCGCCAGGGAAATAAGCAGCCGCCACCACTATTTCCCTGGTACCCGTCTCCGTGGCAACTTTGACGAGCGCAGCTACTAGATCTCTAGAAATAAAGTTCGTTAGTGGTAGGTATTTGACACCATTGTCAATAAGCATCGGAGTGCGAGGCACATCCACTTGACGGTCGTATAACAACTTACTTGTTTTTACATTTAAGCCTCGGACTTGGCCACCCACCGACCATGGCTCCTGAATGAGCGCTAGGTCGATTTTGTCCTCGGCGAAGGTCCTGCACAGGGTGGCTGACGCTCCTTTAGCGTGGTGCAGGTTCGCCTGGAGCACCCTAGTGGCGCTCATTTGACTCCCGAATGGAGCTCTGGACGAGGCTGTCTCGCTTGCCTCGGCGAGACCCCTTGCCTCGAGCGCCCTTCGGAAGCCGGTCCGCCTTTTCACGGATGCTGGTAGCAGTGACCTGGCCCTTGTGCGTGCCCACCTTAGCTAGCCCAGCAGCTTTGCTAGTTGTGGGTCGCGGGTTGCTGTCAGCATTAAGGGCCGGGTTTTGTGGATCCGTGGACACTGAGGGCACTACAGCTTTCTCAATTGTATCCACGGAGGAGGCCACTGAGGTGGTGGTGGAAGCGGTTGCAGGCTGCTCCGTTTGGGAAGGTTCAACAGTCTTAGGGCCACTACCCTTAAGACTAAGCTTAACCTTCCCAAATTGGTAATACACGTGTTCACCCAGTTCCACCAGCTGTTGATAGGATGTTCCATCAACGGCAAAGACGAGGTGCAGAAGTTGACCATGCGTCAGTCTCTGCATTACTCGCCATTGCGCGGTGCAAACTGGATTCTGCGCGTTTATTGCAGCCAGAACCCTATCATTCGTCAGGTTGATGCTATTGGGGAAATAACCTCGAACCACATGTGTTCGGGGAAACTCCTCCTCTGACATCAACCTGATATCTAGAGCCACCTTGCTCTTGATATGGCTGAAATTGTTGCGAACCCACGCAACTGTGGGTTCATTCGCACATATCAGCAACACCCAGTTTGAGCGAAGAACACATCCTTCGAACTGTGGTGTCGCATCACCAGCGAATTCGATTGTGACATCGAGAATAGCCTCTTTAATCCGAGCCATTTGTTCGGAAGTAAGAGCTGCAGCGTTTGAAATGAAACCCAGCTTGATGCCTTTGACTACGCTGCTGTAGGGCATCTTGTTTGACTCGACATGAGCTTGCTTGGGTTTCTTTGTCGCCGTATGTGGCGACTTATCGTCAGATCGGATCCTCTTGACCAGTGTCGCAGGGAGTGCCGATCTGGCGGAAGCTAAAGCGTCAGTTCTGGAGAGACCTTTGCCAAGAGCGGCTTTAAAGAGTCTCTTCTCCCGAGAACTGAGCTTTTCAAAGGGAGCATCAGACTCCAGATTGAGGGTCTGGAGTGTGGCACCGATACTGGCACCAGACGACTTCTGTGAGACTACACTCACAGTGTCATCTCCGTCAGAGACCAGGAGTTCTTCCTCGGAGCTCAAGGCCGACACCTCGAGCTGCCGATGAAGAAGCAGTGGTCCTTTCGGTTGAAGGTGTACCGGCTGTTCTTGAACGGATTCAAGTGGTTGGACCCGAGTCCCTACCGTATGCCCAACAGCACTACTAAGGGGGTCACTGGCTGCGGCACATCAGCCACAACGGTACACAGAGAGGTCGCCGTGCAGACTTCCTCTTGGGGTGATGCTTTTAGAGTGTCATCAAACTCATTAGAAGTATTTAATTTATCCATAAATAAATAAAGTTAATACTCGGGGCGGGGATATCGCCCACGGGATTGCCCGAGATGCCGTGGGAGGTCAAAGATTAAAACTGGAGGTTGACAGGTATCCAGAGTCCGCATACTAGCGACCGAGCACCCCCTCGGCCATGCATCTATTGGCGTATGATGTTCCACCTTAGATTGGGGTAATTTTTGAAAGAGTGTTCTTCTCTTCGCCCGACTACAATTAGTCAGCATCCAAGGCAGAGACATGACCGTGCCAAGGACCTGCTTCCAGCCGCCCTCACGGGGAGAGTATAGTCGCACTACCAGTAGTGTATCACAATTACGGCGCGTACCACACAAAGTGATTACATCCCCTTG
>JAECWU010000140.1:0-133971 GCA_018150985.1 Chymomyza costata | reverse complement strand
ACTTTCACTTAAGCTTCTTCGCGAGGACTATACGAAGAACTTCAAGATTCAAGCAGTTCTTGAAGAAGAGCCCATTCGTGTCGTCTCGTTATGAGAATATGAATGCGTTTCTGGTTTTAACTCTTTCATTTAAGTTTCAAGCATGAAATAGACTATTGTGAAAGAAGTTATCCTATTTGCCTTTCAAATTCTTCTGTTTATATCAGTGGTGGGCAAAACTTATAGAAACAAACATTTCTTTGTGTGAGTAAGCAGCGCAGTAAGCAAAAGCGCACGAGAGAGCTAGAAGTGCAATCAAGCAAAAACGAGAGAGAGATTTCAAACGCTTGGATCGTGCATGAGCCGACTGCGCTGCGGCTGATTTTGGTGCCCTATCCTCGTGAGTTATGTAAATTGAAAGACTGCCCAACACTGGCTTATATGCTCATTAAAGTACAAATATTTATTTGCGAGCATAAGCCATCTTAAAGTGTCAAGCATGAAATATTTTATAGGTAGTTATCATATTTGCCTTTTAAGTTCTTCTGTACAAATATTTTTCCAAATATAAGCCATCCTTTCTCAACTAATTACACTAAAAAGCTTGTAACAAAGATGAGAAAAACAACTTTGATGCAGTCATTAAATAGGCAATAAGCCAGTTAAATGACTATTAATTCGATAAAAATATCAACAAGTCAACAATTCAACAATAAAACATAAAAAGAGCAAGTGAATGAATGAATAAGTATTGTTGAAATGACATAAATAAAATTATTTAAAGCAGCAGCAACCACCAATGTCCTTCATGCTTCAACAACACAGACAATCCACCATCAACATGCCCTTCAACGCCTTCTTAGTACCTATAACGAACTCAACTCTACTTGACTCAGTCCTTTAGATAAGTAGAAGAGTGAGGAGCAGTCAGTGAGTGAGTCTAAGCAGATAAATCGAAAGATTCCATGATGTACCGAAACCCACTTGAAGCTTTAGCACAGCTCACTGATTCGCTGCCTTCTCGACGTCAGCGTCATCATCATCTTTATGGGGCTTCATCGCGCTTTCTAGCATGTCGCTTTGAAGTGGAATGCTGGAATTTGAATTCAATAGCAATCGCAATTGCAGCCATCGTTCAACTCGCTCATCCACTCAAACCAGTTTCATTCTTTTCACTCCGATATCCTTTTACTCCTTTTAACCAGGAAATGGCGCTTTATTGGTTTGGTTTCTTCTTAAATTTTTGTATTTGTTATTGTTGTTGCTTTACAAGCGGCTTAGACCTGTTAGCAACGTCTTTCAGCTGTTTACAGACGCCAGTAAATATCTCGTAGATTGGTCCGTGGGTTGGTGTAGCGGTGTGTTTGGATGCGGGGTTCGGATAGCCATAAGTTTGTTTTGCCATTGCGTTGATCCGTACAAGAAATCGCGGCTGGCAATCAAAAGCAATAGAAGCATTTGAGATGGGTTGTTACCGATAGCACAGACCGTAGTAATTTTGCTATCATTTGCTGCAATGCAGCCAGTTGTAAAGAAAATCAGTACTAATAAGGCATTAAAGTGGGATTGGGGTTAGGCAGGGAGAATGTAAAGGAAGTAGCAAACAGACAATGGGAGAAATGGTCAAAGTGGTAATAGGCAAGTTTTCTAAGGGCTGCTGGGTTGTGGTTGTGGGTCTACAGCAACTCACAGAATTCTAAGAACTTTAAATTATCTGCATCTTTAATGTTTATAATTTAAAGGTTCCTTCGTAAATATTGCTGCAAAGTTGTCGATAAATTGATGCTGAAACAAATTTGAAAATCGAATGAATACTAATAGAGCTAAGACAAAAAAACGTAAGCCCGTAGAACTAAAGACCAAAAGACCTCTTCAAGAGACGTGTAACTGGAAGCAATGGGATTGCTTTTGGTATTCTTATTGTTCTTGACCTTTTAAAGAAGTTATGTCTACTAGAGTTTGCTCATAACTAATTTCGATTAAGATTTAATTTTTTTAAGTCTTAGTCAAAGAAGACTTATTTAGTGCCTTTCCATTTATGTTGCGACAGAAATCAGTAAGAGGAAATGGCAATGGGCAACTGGCCACACCCTAAGAAAGAGCGATGACAGTGTTGCACAACAGGCGTTGCGATGGAATCCTTTCCAGCAAACAGGTCGCAGCATTGGTAGGCAGCGTATCACCTGGCGACACTCAACACAAGCCAAAATAAAATCTCTCAATCTATCCTGGGATGAACTCAGAGTCCTTGCACAAAACTGGGTCCGCTGGCAAAGAGTAGTTGTTGACGCCCTATGCTCCAAATAGGAGTTAAAGGAACATAGTATATATATATTTCAATGTATCGCTAAATTTATAAAACTAGGGAAATGTTTAAATTCTTCATAACTAACCAAGCCCATTAAACTACTTCCAAAACTATACAGCCTACATTCATTACTCCAAACTTACGCCCCTTTCAATTTGTCCAACACTTGCATCTCAAGTTTTGGTCAACACCACAAACAAAACGCCCTTAGCAACAATTCGCCAAAAGTCAAACCAACTCATTAGAAATTGTCTTAAGCCGCAAGCTTAAACGTAATTTGATATTTTATTGACTTAGTGGTCAACACAAGCCTCAAAGGCCTTCAACGTGGCCAAACTCTTCAAAATTAAACAGCCCCGAAAATTCAACCCTGCTCAAGTCCCACCCATTTATCATGAATACCTCAGAACTAATCCGCCGTCGCGACACTTCAGGCGTTTTAAGCTCATAGAGCAAAATAGCCAAAGATAATCAAGACAAGGCTTTGTTTACCTGAAATGGTAAAAGAGATAAAGCGCAAATAGCCTGAGTATGCTAATTTCATAAATAGTCGAGTGTATCGAGTATTTTAAATTAAAAATGTTAGCAACAACTATTGGTTAAAGAAAATTGAGTTGAAACTAAATAAATCAAAGAGCTCAAGCAGCAAACTAAGAGCCGCTGGGAAATAGTTGATTTCTGATTAAAATATATAAATTTGTATTAAATAAAAAATATTATTTATTTATAGCTTATTCCCTTAATATACCGATTTTCTTGAGCTAATTCAGCGTGTTTTTTTAGAGGTTCATAACTTTGAGTTGGCAACACTGCTTTATATGACAATCCATTTAGCAGCTGTTAGTTGATTTTTGTTGAGTTTGGTTTGACAGTTCAATATGGATAGAGCAACGCTTGCACTTGTTAAAATTTTTATCAAAATAATGCTTCCGTTCGTCAAACTTATTCAAAATTCAAAATTTTGTTCTCCGATGAAGCCCATTTTCGGTTGAATGGCTACGTAAATAAGCAGAATTGTCGCATTTGGAGTGAGGATTACTGTCACTTGTCTACGTCGATAAACCAGAGATAAATGAAAACCTGTAAATCGACATTCGAAGAGTTTTTGGCGAAATACGGCCGCAAATGCTGCGGAAAGCTTGTGAAGATTGCTGTTCTAGATTACGCATTGTACGCGCCAGCCGAAATCATATTTTAACATAAATATCATAACATTTTCTATCCAATAAAGCCTGTCTCATTGATATTAAAAATATATTTCTTTGTTTTATTATAATTTAAACTTGTGTAACTCTAAAAAAACACCCTTTATTTGAAAAAAATAGTATTTAAATTGTTGCGTCAGCTATTCATCTGAGATGTTTAACATAATATTGTCTTAAATTATAAAATTCAGTGCTGTAAAAACTACTCAAAATTAGAGAAACCAAATTGAGAAAAGAATCTATAAATTAAGGTTAGTTCCACTTTCAAGGCAATAGTTCATATATGAACCACAGTCCCTCCATAAAGATAGCAACATATGTGCCTTATTATTTCGTTATACTTCCACCTTGATTGTAAACTTTTTGCTTAAGCTGTAGAGTTATCCACATTCACAAACACCCAAACACAGCTATACATATATATACATACATACATACACCGCCTTCGCCTTTACTGTGGTAAACCACCCTGCAATTAATACAATTATCACATTTAATGGTTGTGCCACAATGCTTCATATGCGCATATGAAATTTCCGTTGCCGGCAAGCGGCACTTCAACACACACACAGTTACACACACACAGATACAGTCATCAGGCATTGCTCAGTTGACTCGTGCCTGGATAGCGTCGACGACGGCGTCGTGTGCCAAAAAGCAAAACAGAAACCGGAAGGAAGCTCAAGGGGAAACGCAGAGCGGGCATTCAATTACACCTGCTTACGAGCATTACGAGCAGCATTATGTGAAAGTGTATGTGTGTGTGTGAGCAGGTGTGTGTATGTTTGTATGTGTGCCTTAGACACTTGGCAACTTTGTCTGGCAGTCGGCAGACATGCCAACAATTTTATTACATTTTTGGTTTGTGCTTTGCTGCTTGTTCTTGTTGTTGTTTGTCAACACTTTTTTGTTGTTGTTGCAACTGCTTATTACTTAACAACAACAACAAAATAGCAGCGGGAGCAGCAAACTACTCAAAGTGCCAACAATAATAATTGCAACAACAACAACAATTATGGCCATGGCTGCAAATGTCTGCCAAAAAAACTTTTGTCAGCCTCCGCCGCATAAAACATAAATGAATAAAAACAACAATTAGTTCCATCTATATGCAAAGCGCTAAAGCAGAGCAAAGCAAAACACGAAAGCAAACGCAAAGCGTATCTCTGTCTCACTGTCCCTTTGTCTCTTCTTCTGTCTATACTTTCTTCCCTCTGTCCATCTGCCCACTGCAATTTGACAACGGCAGCGCAAAAAAGTATGCTACAAAATTTTTGGTTATTAAATTTTCAATATGCATTTTTGTGCAATTTGTTCTAGGCACAGTGGAAAAAATGCATATTATATTGCTAAAGAGTATGTACCTGTAAACTATTTTAAAAAAATCTCCGAATGACCTCCTTTAAAGCTACTTGACGAGACCTCACAATCATCTTTTCTGCTGATACAGAAAACGTTCACTGCCACGACTAGGACATTGTTCTTGCGGAACTATTATTTAAAGTATCAAAATAAATCAAAAAAAAAATTTAATTCAAAACGTAACCGAATAAGACGCAGGAAAAAAGATTTTACTTTCGTCAAAATAATACTCAAAAATAATCGTTTTTATTTTTTTTTATTTGCATTTTTATAATATTTCAACAATTTATATTATTAAAACAAAATTTACATAATTTTGAAAACAAAAAAATTTAAAAAATGTTCGTTTAATTTCTTCAACACCGTTGCACCTACCGATTTGTTTCGTATTTACAAAATATGAAGAAGAGAATAAAAACATCGATTATCATATTTAAGGAAGTTAAAAAATTCCATATTTAACCCTCCATCTGACGCCTGGGTCTGGCCAGACCTATTTCGTTTTTGACCGTTAATTCAAAGTATTTCTAATTTAGATATCGACTTGCGCTTCCAGGAAGCTTCCTAAAATTTTATTGGCTATCGATCCATGTATAGTAGAAATATGAAAAAATCCTTAAAATGGATGAAAAAAAGGATTTGAAAAAGATTACCCTCGGACAGACACATGTTGCCTGGCTGGACCCCTATGTATTTACATACATTTATATGGACATTTACCATATGTTTCGGTTCAATTATATACCAATCAGGTATATTTTCTCAATTACTAACCGTTTTAAATCGATTTTAGATATGTTGAGCAACTTGCCTGAGGAAATCAATACTAGGAAAAAAATTTTGATCTGGAAAAAAACACATTTTTTTTTTGTTTATTCTGATTACATTCAATATTTTCGAACCAAAGTAAAGAGTAAAATCAGTTATACTTGCTTGGGTTAAAAATATGTGTCCGACGGAGGGTTCAAAAAAAATCAAAATTATATTTTTGATAAAGCATCCATCTGCTTCGATTATTACTTTTCAAAAATCTTTCGATAGTTTTTTTATTCCTTACCCAAGCTGAATACCTGGACCCTTTCATCATTCCTCATGTAGGTATCACGCATGAATTTATTTTTTAAATTTTTTTTTTGTTTCTAAATTATTTTTGGCATTCTTATTTTGTTAGACTTTCGGAACAAACTTGGAGAAAAAATATTTTTTATCAAATCTTTGGGACCTTGAGTGAACTTCAGAATGGGAGAGAAGCCCTTATTCTTTAAACACTGTTGACAGGCCTGCCATTATTTTTCCGTTTCCCGCAAATATTTTTTCCATATTCTATCGAATTCAAATAAGAACAAGGAAAAAAAAAATTACCATTCGGATGTAATTTTTGGATATAAAAATAATTATTTCATTGCTATATTCGGAGGATCAGTTCTCGCTATTTAGAAGCTGTCATTTTCATAGCGACAATTTTAAAACGCTGCTAGAAAATCTGAAGACGTTACCGAATTCCAAATAAAAACTAAAATTTTGTTCTTTATAATTATATTAATAAATCAAAATAGTTTAAGTAAACCAATATAAATTTCTTTACTGTATTCTCAATTAAGTAGTATTAGGATGTCAAAAAGTTTCTAGCCGATAATTAGCGCGATGAATAAGAAACATTCCTTCCACTGCACATTGGGCCAGAAAGCCAAATTTTTGGCATAAATTCGAAAAATAAAGTTACAGACATGAAATTTTGTGTAGTTGTTTATAATGACATATATAAGAACTGAGATAAATTTCACACCGATCCGGCCACGCCCACTCCAACCGCCCATATAAGGTGAATTTTTGCTGGGTGTGATTTTTTTACTAAAGCACTATTACTGACGCGATTTATAAATTTATATTTATAATTTAGTTTTATTTATGCCGATTTATATTCAAGTTTAAAAATTATATGAAAAATTCGAATAAATCAAGGTGCAATCAATTTTTAAGAGTCGATTTCCACATATATTCCAGACGAAAAGAGATTTTCATTTTCGGCTTCAGAATGATCAGTGCCATCATATACACACTTATCAGTGTCACTATGATTACCTGTAAAATTATTATTATTATTTAGGATATAATTATCACAATTATTTTTAAAATTTTGCGGTTCTGAAAGGTCAATCACAGCTGCCGGTAATGGTATTTTTTTGCTTTGAGCAAATTTATTATTTATCGGTTACCATAATTTCCAAAGGCCTACATTTGGCTTCTCATATTCTGTTGTAACTGGGATAAATATCGGAAGATCGGCTTTTATGAAGCTCCTGAATGTTGCAATATTGGCTTTTTCCAAAGGAGTTTTCGAGCAAAAACGCCAAAGCCTCACTGGGCGTTAAGGGTGCTCGCTCCGAAACAAAAAGGTTTTTTCTTACTCGATTTGGGCCATTTGAAGCAAGCAAAGTATTTTTCAATATTAAAGCCGTGTCTTTTTCATTAAATTTTTGGCCGAAACTGCAGCAGCGTGCACAAATGTTGTGGCGTTGTTTATCTGCTAAATCGGATGCTAGCTTTCTCTTTAAACGTGGTTCAGCATATTCCATCGGTGGACGTCCTACAGAATTTGAAAATTACCTTATAGGCTTGGTTGAAGATGTGGAACCTAAGCTATCGAATAAAAATATCATTTTTGACGACAGCCACTTGGAGTGTTTTCTCTAAGTACTCAAATTTCTGCCGCATTTTGGCAAGTTTCTTTGGATATAAATAGCAACATTTTTTATTTTTGCATTAATTTCATATTTTTTCTCTGCGCTTAAGTTGTAGTCTTTAAGTTAATGAAATATTCAGCGCGAAGCATCGGATGCCTTTCGAATATTGTCATTCCAGATATTAAGCAGTGTTGCATAGCAGAAATTAACCTTAGCTTCAAAATGGCAATACCCGAAAAGCCGCAAAAAGCATAAAAAGGGTAAATTAGTATATATTTTGTACTTTTATGTTACATTAATACTTTTTTGCAGAAGCTTGCAGAAAGTTATTTTTTATTCCATAATAGACGGGCAAGTTGGTTAAGTTTTCTCTAATTAAGGACAACAAAAAACTATACACATATAAAACAAATTAACAAATATAAGGAAACACCTTTTAACATAAACATTCTACATACCCGTACCTCTATTTACCATTATTAATATTATCTTTATATTTAAAATTAATAAATATACAAGCTCGCAAAGTTAACAAAATATTTCGTGCTGTTTTTACTGCAACGCGCAGCTGATCGAACATGTAACTTTGAAGGGCTGCCAAAACTTCAGGGTTGCAATAAAATCAATAATATTTTTTAATTTTTTGTAACTAGGGTATTGACTACAAAATGGCAATGTAAAAAAAACGAATTTGCTTCTATGAATATTTTGAATTTATGCCAAAAAATCGGCTTTCTGGCCCAATGTGCACTGTAAATAAGTCCCTAAAAAAATTTTCTTAGCTAACTCTTATCAGCTCTTAGCAGAACAATAGAACAGTGCATAATTTGGCTTTATTTATTTTTATTTTATTACCTTATTTTATTAAAGTAAAAAATATCGAGTATAACAAAATTATCCAAATGAGATTGCAATAATTTTCATTAAAGTTCATTATTTTTGCGTTTCGTTTACTGTGCGGCTGTGAAAAAGAAAAAAAAAATAACAATTTTCGAGACCAGGAACTCCAAAGCTAGCTCTGTATAGAGTTACACACTCACACACACTGACACTGATACACACATTTGAAGCAAAGTGTTGAAACATGTTCCACTCGCTGCTTCTGCAACAACAACAACAACCCTGGCAAAGGGCATAGAGTTGCCATTCCCTTGTTGGCATGTTTTTCGTGCAGATTTAATTAGTTTTTATTACCACAACAACAAAAAATGAAAATCGTTTTTTTTCTTCTTTTTTTTTTTGGTTTAATAGATGCAATGCTCTTGGCAAATGCATTCCATACGGAACATTTTGGAATAGCTCCTCTTGGTGTTGTTGTTGTTGTTAGCTGGCTGGGAAACAGCAGACTTGAATGTTTCTGTAGTAGAAACATTTGATACTGTTGTTGTTGTTGGAGCCATTGGCGTGTCTACGCTTAATAGTTTCATTTTTATGTTGCATACTTTTAAGCTGGCATTCATATATCCAGTTTGTTGCCAACGGTCATAACTGCTTAAATGTTTGTTGATGTCGTGACGTAGATAGTTTAATGGTTTTAAGGACATTTAGAGAGTGTGCTAATGTAATAAAAGAAAGCACGAAGTAGCTGGGTTGTCTGGGAAAGTGTTTTAGTTTTAAAAAGTAGCTTGTTAGGTCAAGGACAAATGCTTGGATTCAGAAATACTGTAGATTTAAGAGAAAGATTAAACATTTTAAGGCAGCATTAGAGGCCGTTTGGGGCTTTAGAACATGTCTGAAATTCAGCATTCAAGTAAGTAAAGTAAACAAAATGTCACGCTCTATGCGAAATAAGGCGTTTTGGAGCCTTAAGTGCTTTTTGTAGCTACTACATGCGCCCCAAGTTGGGCCCACAGTAGGTAGCGTGTTTTGATTTTTTTTTCCCAACCTATTTGGCCAAAAATTGCCCTTTTTTTTTTGATAATGGGAGTATTTAACAAGGATATAAAAATAAAAAAAAAAAGTAAAGTGCACTAAATTCTGATATATGCAGGGCACCTAAGCCCAAAAATAAACACACAAAGACTAGTAAGAATAAGTTGTTAAGCGCGTCATCATCTGCATCCCGACTTATTGTTAAAGGTTTTTAATGGGATAACATTCTTAGGTTTTTGAAAAAAAGAGGTGATGTCCATTTGGATAGTGCTGGGTAACTAAGAATCATGTGCGGTCAAAAATTTGGCTTTCGTTTCAAATCTAGCCCAATTTGCCGTCAACATTTAATAAAAGCTAAAATATTGATATCAAATAAAGTTTGCTGATTTTCAAGGTAATTGGAATTTTCTACCCTAAAAAAGAGCCACCTACCATGAACTCTTCCGAACTAGCTTGACTGCCAAATTTTAGTAAAATCTAAATATTTGCTTATTGGACTGAGGCGTTGCTCAATAAATGTTTAGATGATAAGCTAACACGAAACGTAAATGTAATCATAGAAAAACACTTATCAATATTTTTTTCGTTATTCTTTTATTGACAGAAATTTGGAAAACATTCCCACTTTGGCAAGCTTCTTCTATATAAACCCAGAAAGTATAGAAGACAGTCAACTGAATACTTTTTCTGCTCAATTAAAATATACTTTAAAACATGTCCACCGCTCAACCTTTTAATACTATTTAAAGCTTGGTAACTTACTCAATTTAAAACACTATTTAGTGCCATATGTATCCATAGCAAAAGTCCATAATGGGCATTTCAAGTCTCGTTTCAGATGAATTGTTGTATTTGTCTAAGCAGTTTATCATCTGTTGAAACAACCGAAAATCTCAACAAGCGTAATTTGCCAACACAACAATGATGGGTATAGAAGAGACTGATGGGTAGAGGGAGATAAGGGAATGACTAGAACGATGCCAACGACGTTGCCAACAACGATAATGAAAAAGTGGCAAAACAAAAAATCTGGCAAAACTTTGGCACTAAATTCACAAATTGCTCAAGTTTTAAAGTTTCCACAAAGCAACCAAATAGTAGGGATGTAGGATGTAGGCTACGAGTAAGAGGAAGGATAAAGTGCGAGGGTAGGAGAAACTTAGTGCACAACAAGAAGGCACAAAACTATTCAAAAACAGAGATTTACGCCATGTGTAGATGATGTGGTAAGAGTGAGACAGCGTGAGAGAGACCCAAAATGGAGAAATGGTTTGGGAGAGTGAGCAAGAGTTTTGTGGCTGAGGGCGTTCCAGATTTGCCGCTTGTGCAGTTTGTTGCCTTCATTTAACTTCAGTTTGAGAAGCAAAACAGCAGCAGACTTGAGTTTTCTCTGTTGTTTTTGTTTGTATTATTGTTTTTGGGATTGTTCTGGTTGTTGTTGTTTTACTTGGCTTAGTTGAGTTATTAAAAAGCAATTTGTGTGTTTTGAGGGTGTCAAGAGGGTGTGTGAGTGTGTGCGTTTGGGTGTATCCGATATTTAGGTAAGTTCATTTAACTGCCTGACAGATTGAGCGTAAATGTTGATAGACAAATTGAGCACAAAACTTTGGAAGAACAACAAGTTTTGTTTTGAGTTTTATAGGGTTAACGTAGAGCAGCGTAGATTAATATAAATAATAAACTTAATTTATGAAGACGTGTTAAAATGTGAATTGCGTTTACGAAGATAACCAAATAGCGTCTAATGCTTCAGACATACAAAAGCCTGATTATCTTTACTATTTCTTCAGCTAGAAAAGATGAAGAGATATTGAAGATATTCTTCGATTTCGCAATCACTTTTAATAGCTGCGTGGTAAAAATCAAAGAGATGATGGCATTGTAGAAACAATCATTTTTCGAAGCTTTACGTTTTCTTAGACAGTAAGCTTAAAAAAAGGAGAATATTTTCGTGAAAAGATGAAAAGATATTGAAGATATTCTTCAAGAAGATATTCTTCAATTTCGCAATCACTTTTAATAGCTACATGGTAAAAATCAAAGAGATGATGGCATTATAGAAACAATCATTTTTCGAAGTTTTACGTTTTTTTAGGCAGTAAGCTTAAAAAGAGGAGATCGCTTTAATGAAAAGATGAAAAGATTTTGAAGATTTAATTCAATTTCGCAATCAATTTTAATAGCTGCTTTGTAAAAATCAAAGAGATGATGGCATCGTAAGAAACAATAATTTTTCGAAGACTTACGTTTTCTGAGAAAATAAGCTTAAAAATTGAAGATCACTTACGTGAAAAGATATTGAGGATTTTATTCAGGAGATCACTTTCGAGAAAAGATTAAAGGATTTTGAAGATTTTATTCATTTTCGCAATCACTTTTTATAGCTGCTTTGTTAAAATCAAAGAGATGATGGCTTACTTAACCTTTACTGATATGATTCTACAACGCGAATAGTTTTCATCTCCGTTGTAAGCTTTAAACAGAAGACTGATATAGCCATAGCTTTCACTTTTTGTAGAGTCATTTCTAGGGGATTACCCAAGTCTTTTATTGTATTTCGCTTTAAATAAAATACAATTTTTCTTAATATCTAGCTATATCTGGAATTATGGCGACTAACGTTGCACTGATAAAGTATAACCAACCAAATGGTTATCATCTCTCTTGTAATCTATAAAAAGAAGACTGACAATCGTTGACACTTACTATAGAATACTGCTCAAGCCTTTAATTATGATTGCCTAAAAGAAAATACAATTCTTCTTAGTCTTCAAAAATTATTTACTGCTTATTGCAATAGCACAACACAAAACTCACTCTCTCTCTCTTTCGAAAGAAATATTTCTATTGATAAAAAGAAATCAAAAGTAAATTCGATAAATATTAAAAATACACACACAGTTATTCATACGTGTTGAAAACAAATAACTTGCTGACAACTAACAAAAGTTACAGCACCGAGCAAAAGATTATTTAAATGCGCACAAAAGTATGCTATGGCAATAAATTTTCTGCCACTAAACAAACAATAGCAGCCAGACTTTAGACTCGAGACCTAACCCAGAGGAACCATAACCAGATGAAAACGAGCGCAGTAAAAACGAAAAGAACAACAACAAGAATACCATAAAAAACAAAAAATTTGCAAATAAAGCGAAAATCATTATCAGCGCCTGGAAATCTGGTTAACTTTGTTTGGTTTACAAAAAAAATAAAAAATAACCGCTTAGCTATGGAAAATGCAGGTAAAAGTGCAAAACATTTTTCAAAATGTAGTCAAAATGCACATATACACACACACACACACACGAACACACGTTAAGATAAAAGTCAAAATGCAAATGTGGTGCCTGAAAAGTGCTGCCAAGTGCCAAGGACGAGCTTAGTCTATTTGTTGTTGCAGTCATTTTTTTTGTTTGTACTTTTTCATCTCACTAAAAAGTTGTTGAAAGCAGCGTGGAAAACTCAACAAGCTGCAAGTTTTGGCCTGCTTGAGTGCGGCTTGCAGGGTGGCACATATATTATGTTAGTCAAGGCAGCTGGCACCTGTGCTACAACAACAACAACAGCAACCATAACAACTATTATAACAGCAACAATGGCACCTTGCATTAAATAACGGAAATGAAAACAAAAGACTTCAACTTCCGGCTAGAAAAAGAAACCAAGCAAAACAAAAACCGTGTGAAAGAAAATTTTTAACATCAGCTTGGCAGCACTGAATTTTGTTATACACTGTCTATTTATAGGAGCTTGGATAAACGTATATTATATATTCAACAGAAGTTTCATTATATTATCAAAATTTTGTTGTATTTATTTACAAATGTGTCGTTACAAAAAGATTTCAACTATATCATCATCAGCCATCATCTCATGGGCACAATCTTATCAGCATTATATCAACATCTCATCCCTATCTTACAAAGAGTTAAGCAAGTATAGACCTAGAAAGAATATCAATCATATCATCAGTCATTATCTTTTGTCTATATTCTTGTCATCTTTGTATGATCATCTTATCATCGGAGTCCCATTTTACGTAGAGTTAATCACAGTACACAACTAGAATGAATATCAGTTGTATAATCAGACATCATCTCTCGGTCATAATCTTGTAATCTTCATATCGTTATCTTATCATCTGATCCCCATCTTACCTAGAGTTAATCATGCACATAAATAAAATGTTTAATTATACTTTATATTCATATGAAAGTCTGTATTACAATTTTTTCAATACCAAATCAACTAAATATACAATCTGTTTTTATTTAAGTGTGGTTTGAGCTGCAATAAATATCGTGGCAGTATAAAAACAGCAAAGCACTTCTTCTGCGCTTCTTATTTTTTAAGAAACATATATTTTTCAGAACATTTGTTTTACGCCCGTCAAAGGTTTTTACCATTTACATCTCCACATTTGAAAATGATCATCTTACATCATCGAACATCGTTATCTCTTCGAATTCAAGTTAAATTATTGCTTGGTAATTACAGACCGACCCGAAATTCTTCAGAATGTTACTAGAAATTTGTAGTATTGATTACTCTTTAACTCATAATCAATAATTGAACCATCTGAGTTTTATCAGATCATTTAATTTGAAAGACGCTGCGAGTTTGTGAAACACAAAAACATATTAGATCAAGTTAAACAGTTCCACACGTTAAGACCATCATTTCATCATTGTTCCATCTGAGTAACAAGTTTGGTAGGAGCAACAAGTATAGCTTAAGCAATACATTTTGATATAAATTTATTATTTAATCATCTCTATAAATCTAAGCATCATCTCACCTTCTTAACACATCATCTTCTCAAACAATTTTGTAAATACTATCATTGTATTTGATTCATACATATACAGACAATTTTTTTTTCTCATCTTTTTTTTTAATTTCCAAGCTGTGTGTTGACATTCAACAAATTTGGTAATATTATAAATGTAACAGGATGAGTTACGCTCCAATTTATATACATTTCGTTTGATAGACAGAAGGAAGAGTGGAACGAGGCTATAAAAATCTATATTAATCATCTCTTTTAGTCTGAATATCACACCAGCATCTCAAAACATCATCTTCTTATTAAATTATTAAAATATTATCCTGGTCTTTTATAACTAAATCATCGAATTATATACCAATCATCTTTATTTAACTGAGTATCATCTCACCTTCTCATTACATCATCTTCTCTTAGAATTACCTAAATATCAGCATCTTACTTGATTCATAAATATATAGACATATATGAAGTCAACCAAGTATACGAAAAGTATAGAGCTAGAACGCTTTAACTTTTTATGCCCAAAGTGTTCTATCGAATATTTCTTATTATAAATTAACCTTCTTTCATTATCTTTTTCGTCAAAGTTAACAAAACTTTCCACTATGTCAATATACTCGTTGCAATCCCTTCCAGAAACAAATAAAAAAGCGTGGTAGTAAAGGGAGAAAAAATTTAGAAGGGCGCACACAAAAATTGCACTTGAGTGAAAGTGGCAATGTGGCTTTTGTTGCCATAAGGCTTGGCTTTGATTGCATGGACGTGTTGTTGTTGTTGCTGTTCTTGCATCTCCTCCAACTATGTGGCATAAATAATTTGCGCCCAGCATGCAGTCCCGAGCAACACGTGCTCCTGTGGTTACTACACCAACTCTCTCCGTCTCTAGCTCCCAAGCAGTGAATGCACTTCTCTCCTTGCTAGCTGTTTTTTTTTTTCTATTTGTATTACATTTGCTAGACCGAAACAGTAAAAGGGTTTTTGGCAGTAAGTACTTTATTTTGACCAAGTCTAGAAACTGGTTCGGGATGGCTTATTAACACAGAATTGAACATTTCGTGTTGAAAATTATTAAAGCAGCATGTGATCAAGAATTCGTTTTAAATAAGAAAAACTAAATAAATGCGAAACTAAGGGAATCTTTGGATTTTTATTAAGCAATGGCTTAAAATAAGATTTTTAGTTTTCATATTTATAAATGAAAGCATAACTTTGTAAATATTTTCTAAAATTTTGTAAAAAATTGATATCTTAAACCAAAAAACATATTTTTATTTTTCAATTCCCTTGAGAAGTTCAAAAAATATAATTAAGTTAGCCAATGGCTCAAAATATAAAAATAAGCTCGAATAATAATAATAAGTTCTCGACAAATTTTTTTTTAATTTCATTGAACTCTTAGAACTTGAACCATAAAATGCCTATAAAACATACTCTCTAAATCTTTCAAAGCATAGCAAAGAACTTTCAATTCTTCTTGGAGTAAATGTAAATATTAGAAAATATTTTGATGTTAAGTATGTTTAGAAAAAAAGTAATTTCGAAAATTTTCCAATAAATTATGAACATTTTTGCAATAACGCTTTAAGAATTAAAAAAAGGAGCGCATAGAAGAATCTGTGTAGTCCAGCTTAACTTGTAGCGCACTTCATGCCCTCTGATATTTTTATGTGCTGTTGAAAACTGCTAAATAATGTGCAACTACATGGCTACTAGTTGGCTGCATATTCCCAGTTGCAAGAACTATGTACTAGATGAATAAGTGGGTCTGGGGCTTCCAGCGGGATAACAACTAAAATTTATAGGCAATTGAGCTGGATGAGTGCGAAACTTAGCCAAAGGAAGCTAATAGAATTGAAGTGAGGCATAAGGAATTTAAAGAGCAAAATAAAATAGTGGAAGACGACTTGAAGTTCAAGCTCAACCAACAAAAAAAAAGTCTTGCAGTAAGTTTTTGCCGAAAAAGCGTAAAAAGGGAGAGGGCAAGCACGAGAGAGAGGCTGAGTAACTTTAGTGAACTTTGTGGAGAGCACTCAGCGAGTTGAATTTGTATTTATGATGACATTAAATTGCCGCCAAAATGAAAAAACAAAACAAAAAGCATACTAAGCAGACAGCTGGCAGAAAGAGACGACAAAGGCGCAAATGTTATGCTAGGTTCAGACTGCGTCACAGTGTAACGCTGTGACACACGATCTATCACACAACACAAAGAGTACCCTGCAGTTCGATCGTTCAGGCCTGATAAATTCAGTCCTGAATTCAGGCATGAAAAGGAAGCGAATGTAAGAGAAACAAGGAAAAATATTCAATTTCTCTTTCTATCTCTTTTCTTTGACAGACAATTAAAACAAAAAAGGATAGGCAACGAGAAATAAGAAAAGTCAATTGTATTGTGTTACTTGACTTTACAATAGTATTGGTGTTCGCGTTTGTACGCGTAGCTATTTCTGACGTTTTCTTTATATCACAAAGAAAATTTGCTGTGAAAATTTTAATTTCTAGGTAAGTATTTATTGAATATTATTATTTAAAGTATTATTTTTTCATTATAAAATAATTTTAAAGGTATTGGCAATGTGGAGCAAAAGACAACTGCATAAGTTTGGGCTAACTGGAAAAATATAACTTTGAAAAATTTTGACGAATTTGTACGGAAGACAAAAAAATTAATTGATGCCTTCGTCATGGGCGCCAATAGTGACGGCGTGCAAAAAAAAAGGTGGCCTTGAAAGGATTCCAGGAGGATTTTTATTTTATACCTTTTGACTTGGTAGGTCAAAAATTTCGGGTATTGTAGTATATAAAAAAAAGTTTTTGATTTTAGAATCAATACCAGGTTCAGCGGATTCTGGCCCAGCTGAGTTATGCAATGAAGTTCCACAAAAATCTCATTTAAAATATCTCAATCTACTGTAATTTACAATATTACATTAAAATTTATAATAAAAATTTATTTAAAGTGTATGAAGAATATTTGTTCCAGTGTATTCATTACTCACCTATGAATTCAGACCTGACTTTAAAAAACGAATCAGCACTGAATTCCCGCATGAATCTTAAAAAATTTCATCTATGATTTCAGGCATGACAATGCAAAGTCAATCAGCACTGAATTCATAGCTGATTGTTACGGTTAAGGTTCAGGCCTGAACGCCTTAGTGACAATTCCGGCATGATTTCATGACTTATTCAGGACTAAACCGAACTGAAGGGTATTTATATAGGGAAGTAGCTAATATTGTGCGTCACAATCGTGTGAAGTAAAAACTGAATATAATTGTAGTATATCTTCTTCATATTGTGCCCAAATGTTTACTAAAAGTAAAAAAAAGGAAGTTTGTGTATTAAAAACATTTTTTTATGGAATTTTTAAGACAATTGCAAAATTAATAATCACAGACATATTTGTTAAACAGAAATTATATATTTATTTCAAGAACTCATTTTTTTTTATTTTAAGTACACTTTTCTATTTCTTATCTTCTTAAATATTTCGGGATTCAAATACTACACGATACAATGCTCCTTGTCTCTAGAAATTTTAGAAAATATGAGTCATTTATTTTTGGTAGTTCCTTTTCTATTTTTATGAATCTTTGCTTAAATGAGTAACAAAAAAGTATTTCAAAAATTTGTGATCCGAAATAGTATGGCGAGCTAACTCTCTGTGAGTTAACTCTTCCGCTACAAAAATAGGCTATGTAAATATATTTAAGGAAATCCATCTTGAAAGTATGCTCAAAAAAAGAGTTACTTTTGACGTACCATGAAATATTAAAAAATCTACAATGAATGTTGCAATGAAAAATCTTTATTAAAATTTGTTTTGCGCTTTTTGAGTGTAACAAATGTGCTTGAGCATATATATTTATATGAGCATATAACTCTTTACAAATCTAGTCTATGTGTCGCTAAATATAAGATTGTACAGTGCTTTAACCAATTGTGAACTGTAAGCCCTTATTTGCAAAATAATACAAAATAAAGGTGACTTAAATGGGTACTGAACATACCTGTTTCGAACATAACTTTATCCAAAAAAACGTACTGTTTGGTGCGGACTAGCACGTCTAGACCTAGACGAGCTATGTGGATCCAGCAGGATGGCCCTGGACGTTACACAGAGGACGACGCCATTGCTGCAACTGCACGCCTTTAATCGTAATCCATACACAAATTCAGAAAATAAATGTATTTTATGTTTTGAATTTAGAGTTTCCAAAATAACGATATCAAGCTGCAGTTGGTCGAAAAACAAGTTATTCAAGAGAATGATTTCGTTTTTGCACATTTGGCTAAGATGAAGTTCTTTCAATTGATAATAGTGTAAGGACCCAGCTAACTTGGGCGGTTTACCCGTTGTGGTAGTAAGTAGTCAAAATCAGCTTTAGTTCCCAGTTATTTGAAGTGAGCACCAAAAGGATGCAAGGATATAACTATGAAACTTGTTTAAAATTTTTTTTTTTTTTTGGCTCTAGCACGGAACCTTACCTTAAATAAAATTTTTAGGATGCCAACTACTGGCACATTATTTTAACATTTGGCATCTGTTTACACTGACTCTGCCGCTGTAAACCAAAAATGTGGCGTTCTGTGCCAGAGTGTGAACCCTACATAGTACATAGTTGCAGCCAACGGTAAAACTCTTAACCAGGCAAGATAAATAGCGAAAAACAACAACAGTTACAAAAACCACTCTCAGGCGCGTAAATTGAAGCAGTCCAAAAACAAAAACAAAAAAAAAAAGGAAAAGTTTTTCATTGCGTCGGTCAAAATGCAGAACCAGACACAGAACAAGACACTTGCTAAAAATTTTACTCATTTTGTTTTCTATTTTTTTTTTGGGATCTTTTTATGCGACTTATTTTCTTATATTCCATGTTTACTATTTTATTGTGCAATGGCCGCCACAAAAAGAAAAACAAAAAAAATGGAAACCGAAACTTAGCGTTAAATTACTGCAAGCTCTCGAGGGCATAAAACCGAAAATGGAAATTTATGTCCCAATTGCATTTGGGTCGCGGCTATTTCAGCTAGCCCCCCAATGCCGAACCTCACTGTTTCTTAGAGAGTCGGCTTCCTAACTAGTGAAAGAAAGTTTTTCGCACAGATTATTGGTTTGCCTGTTAGGCATTTTGCTGGTTTACAATTTAAAGCGATACACTCAACAAAAGAAGAAAAACAAAAAAAAAGAGCAATCTTTGCTAACTCTAGAAAGATGTTTTTTTCCAGGTTTGTCTTCAAAACAAAGGATGAGACTAAACTACAATTTAAGAAAGTTATGCCTAAATTTGTAACAAAGTCCCAGAATAACATTAGTAACCACTACAAAACCTTGTGTCATAAAAACAATAACCGAGAGATAGATAGAATCGAAACGAAATTCCACGTCTTGCAGTTATATAAAAATATGTTGAAAGTTATAAAAAATTATAAAATAAATAAAGAAATAATAATACTTGCTATTAACTATTAAGGTTATCACAGCTTTAACCAATTGTGAATTACAAGCAACTACTTGTGAAATATTATTATAAGGAAGGCGACTGATGTGATAAGGGAACAAAACAAAAAGATGTATATTTCATGTCTATATGTATAATGTGGGGCGTGCTGCACTTCCATCCCAAAGGTCCTGGTTCGAACCCACAAACCGTCCAGCGCCAAAACCCCATTATTCCTGCTTTTTCAATATTTCCTATCCTACACAAATCCACCTAGACCCTGCAAATCTTCCAGCAAGCATCACTACAGCACGCAGCTTTCCAAGATAGAATAAGAAGTGATGCTGTAAAAAGCTCGGAAAGTTCGATGAAAGCTCACTGCGATCATCTTCGCCTATAGATGGCGCGGCTTCAAAGCACATATAGCCATCAAACGCATTGATTGCTAATAATAAACTTAATACTTTAATATATAATATATATAGATGTACAAACAAATGCTGCGTCTAAGTGTCTTGACTTTTAGGCGCGTCACTAAGAGTGTTAGCGATGAGAGACGCTTCGGTGAAAGGCTCGTGCCGATGGCCACAACACGAGGTGGTTATAGCACTATCGCCTTTAGGCATTACTGAATCGGTGTGCCACACACATATGACACCTGCGAGCAAAAAGTGTGGTAATCCAGAAGATGAGCGTCTTCCCCTGGAATCTTGGATAGTAGCCCCATCATCAAGGAACGCCAAACCCAGTTGACGTTAGATGGCAGCCCCACCATTGGGATAAGTTGCCAATCAACGGATCGAATGAAAATAAAATCGATTACTGAAACCGACACAAAAGAAAGAGGCTCTTGTAGAGGCCCTAAGCTCCCAAGAGGACTCACAAAGGGGGGAAAAAATTATATTTTTAATGTGAAGATTTCACAATACAAGCCTAAGTGTTACACTATCATGGACTGAACTCACTGAAGATTATTCTTTCTAGTCCAGATTTTCAAAATGTCCTAAGGTCTATAAGTCATGCACAAAGCCAAACCAGTTGCAACTCTACCGGCAGTGGTCAGATCCGAACAAGTTCTGAAGGCTCTATGGTAACAGTTTTTAAAAGCCTCTTGTCAAGGCTCGCATTAAGAAGGTACTGTACCAATTTAGGAACAATTATGTATTATCGGTCTTTATGCAGGTACTACCAAATTCTAACTTTATGAAAACTAAAAGGAAAACATGTTATTTTCTTATTGGTGGCTACGTATAGTCGAAGCAGATATATCCGTCTGTATGAACGCTAAGATCTTGGTGTCCTTAAAGCTGCTGCTTGCTTAGCAGCTGCAGTTTATTTTAAAACACTGTCAAAGCCGCTCCAAGAGGTAATGACAATTTGACAGCCACTTCTTATCTACAACATCAGTTTTCTGTCTTTCCACCACTCCATCATCCTAACGATTGACTCAGATATAGTAAAAATATCGTATCCGATTTCATCCATCCGTCTCCTTTTTCGCGCATGGCCCACTTTAAAGTACTCAACTATTTTGCCCAGTGTACGCAATTCAACTTTGCCTAATTTTATTAAATTTCCATTAAAATGCCTACAAAATATATTTTATGAGCACATTAACAGCAATTTAAAGGTCTTTAAATAGCGCCCCCATCACACCCCCCAATGCGCTGTAAAACACTTAACTTGCGGATTTTATTGCGGTTTCCCGCCCCACTTCCGCTCATTTCCACCCATTTCCACATGCTTCGGGGGTGTGTATTCACCACTCATTAGGCTTGGTCCAATATTAGTTAAATGATAATTTGATATTTATTGACTTTGCTAGCAGCAACAAAGCACAAAGTCAACGTACTGAAATAGCACAACAACAACAACAACAATAACAACAAGATGAAGCACCAAAGCAACAGACCCCAGGAACCGGGAACCAGTCATTTATCATGTGCGCCTCAAAGCTAATCCGCCGTCGAGACACTTTAGACGCCCCAAGTTGACAGCAGCAAATGGCCATAGATAATCAAGAGCAGGAGCATTGCACTAGCTATTACCTTAGCTGGAACATGCTATCGAGTCTATCGAGTATATTTTAAATTAAAAACCTCTTTCTAGAAAAATGGCAAACTCAACTATTGCCAATCAAAAATGAGACGAAACTAAATCAAAGAGATTCTGCAGCAAGTCAGAATTGATTGCCGCTGGGAAATTGCCGTTTTCTGATTAAAATATGTAAATTTTCATAAAATGGCAGAGTATTTGAGTAAAGCATACTTGAGCGTACTTGAATCGATTTCGTTGCAAAATATTTATGGAAATTTTGTGATTTTTCATTTAGCATTAAATCAAAAAATTATAAATCTCTGGCTGCTGGCTGGCCAAAACCTAAACTCAATTTATTGCCCTATAAGAACTGTACGCAATGCAACAAATTATAAGAAAATTGTTACGGTCGGTGCTATCATTGACAACCCATCTCAAATTGCTTCTGATTGCCGGCCGCGATTTCTTGTACGGATCAACGCAATGACAAAACCAACTTATGGCTGTCCAAGCCCTACACTCAAACACAGCTCTGCACCAATCCACGAAATATTTACAGGCGTCTGTAAACAGCTGAAAGTCGTTGCAAACAAGTCTAAGCCGCTTTTAAAGCAACAACAAATACACTGTACAAAAAAATTAAAGGGGAAACCCAAGCAATAAAATGCCCAAAGGGTTGAAAAGGGACAGCGGAATGAGCGAGTTGAAAACGATGGCTGCAATTGCGATTACGATTGAATTCAAATTCCAGCATACCACTTCAAAGCGAAGCACTAGAAAACGAGATGAAGCCCCCGAAGATGACGACAAAGATGACGCTGACGTCGAGAAGGCAGCGAATCAGTGAGCTGTGCTAAAGCTTCAAGTGGGTTTCGGTACGTCATGGAATCTTTCGATTTATCTGCTTAGACTCACTCACTCACTGCCCCTTACTCGTCCGTCTACTCCTCTTAAGAAGTGAGCCAAGTAGAGTTGAGTTCGTTATGGGTACTAAGAAGGCGTTGAAGGGCATGATGATGGTGGATTGTCTGTGTTGTTGAAGCATGAAGGACATTGGTGGTTGCTCCTGCTGCTGCTTTAAATAATTTTATTGATGTCAGCTCAACAATACTCATTCATTCATTCATTTCCTGCTTTTGTATTGCTCATTTTATGCTTTATTGTTGACTTGTTGATATTTTTTACATTCAAATTTATAACCATTTAACTGGCTTATTGCTTTTTAAATGACTCCAGCTATTGCTATTGTGGCTATTAAATTAAATTTTTAATGTTCCATTGGAGGCAATTAGATGAAATGAGTGATCTTTTTGATTCCTAAGTTCCGAATGTTTGCTGTACTTACTTTAATTTCTAAATGGTGTGAAATGATTAAGAACTCTCAATAATTGTTCATTTTAAAAATTTAAGCATTGTTATTTGTAAAACATTCAGGATCTGGAAATCGAACCGATAAGTATTTAAGAACAGGTTTCAGCAACAGATAAGTCAAAACGTCATGTCTCAAAAAAGAGTTGGGACCTAGACCAAGATTTTTGCTACCCACTTCCTAATGATTCAAATAGATTTATTGAAGGCGTTAACAAAATGAAAAATAAATTAAAATCATTTATATTTTTGTACCACTTTTTGTCTTAGTTTCTATCGTGTAGGAACATAGCATACTTTCGATTTTCTAAGAAAGAAATTTATTGGTTTTGAATACCTGATGAAGATTTTCAAATTCTGGATGAAGCCAATATTAATTATTTTTATGGCGTACGTTAAAGTCTGGCGCGGACGAGTTTGGGCTACCCTGTATCTCCAAATTGCAATCTAATACAATATACAAACAAAAACAATGACCGTTTTTTTGACCGATCGCTCCTGTGGGCGCTATATGATATAGTCAACCGATTTTGATCAAATTTGGAACAGTGCTTGAAAACTCTAAAGAACTTCCGAATGCCAAATTTGGTTAAGATATCTTTATAAACATACGAACTACCGAACTTAAACTTTTGGTTTTTTTCGAGGTCCTCTGAAAAACTCCTATGGGAGCTATATAATATAACCCCGATTACAAGAATGTAAAATAAACTTGTTCTCCTGATATAATAAGGCATAAAATGTGAAAGTTTGGTTGCTCTAGTTCTTACCATCTCTGAGATCTAGGCGTTCATACGGACGGACAGACAGACATTCAGACGGACAGACAGACTAGGTATATCGACTGCTTTAGCCACCCTGACCATAGATTAGGTAGGCATTGTCGACAATGCTTAAAGTCGACTCGTCGACAAAGTCTTTGGGACCCAGTCTAGCGAACCAGAAATTCTACTCTTATGAAGAAGTTCAAAAAATGGAGCGATTCGTGGGTCGCCTCAAAAGATTCACAGTTTTTTCGAGATGGTACCCTATAAATTTCAGAAAGATGGGAAAAAGTAGTCGCTAACGACAGGAAGTAATTTCAATTATAAATATGTTACTACTTTTTTACATTAAGGCCTCAAACATTTGGAAAAAACGGCGGAAAAACGACGTCACACTGTCGACAATTAAAACCGACGCGTAGTGGAACAACACTGCTCTTTATACAAAAAAGATATTAAAAAAATACTTGACTTAATAATAATATTTTTATTTTTTAATATTTTTAAAAATTGAATAGTCAGCTATTTGCTGGTTTCCACAATATTTTTTCAATTGTTATGAATAACTTGAAAATTCTATTAAAAGGCATTCTAGTTATTTTACGTACAAAATTTTCCATTTATGCGCAATGCATTTCCAACTTTTTAGTTTGTTACGAAGACACACAGACAATATCCGAGCTTTTGTCCTGAAAGTTTTTTTTTTTTTGCTTGGCCTTTAATAAACTGCTCAGGAAAAGAATTGCCAAGATAAGAATGGCAAGCATGTTCGGAAAAGTTTTAGGACACACACACTAAAAAAAAAAAAGTTGGGCATTTGCATTAAGTGGCACGCCCACCTTTTATGCCATGTGAGGCATGCACACAAAGAATTCCCTTTTATATCCGTGCTATGTGCTCCATTTTGCCTTATAATTTTTTTTTTTAAGTTGCGTGCCACCTAAAAGTATGCAATGTAAAAGGGGCAGCAACTATTTTGTGGCATAATGCATTGTGTTGGAGTGGGCAGGGGCATTCAAAGTGCTGTGAGGCCATACGCTTGTGCTTTTGAAATGTATCTTAAAATATGCCTAGAACGCTAAAGCAACAAAAAATGATGACAAAATATTGGTAAAACATTTTTGTTGAGTCAGGGCAGAGTATTTTTTTTTCGTATTTTTTAAAAGCCATATATGATCTAATATATAAGATAAAATACTTTGTGACTCTGACTCCACAGTGCAATCAACATACTAAATATTTTTTATTGACACTTCGAATTCCCAGTGGAAATTCCAGCAACTATACGAATACATCTTATACTTGGCATAATTTAAAGACATTTATAAACTACCATAATATTATACGTGACGTTCATTTAAAATCTTTTCCCACAGCTGCGTCTTAGAAATTCACACAATATGATCAAAGTCATTTCAAATTCCGTATATATTCTAAGCCCAAATCAAAGTATATATATTTTTCTCAATTTGAAAATGAAAGCGTTGCCAAATTAATTGGCATACTCATGCAACGCTATGGGGATTGTCAGTCGGTCAACTGACAGCCAAAACGCGAAAACTGTCAGAAATTCAATGCGCGTTGCCCAGAAAACATAATTTCAATTAATAATCAAATCAGCGTTTGTGGCACAACGAGACGTCCGACATTCAGGTAGGCCACGCAACCAAATCCCACAGGTCCAGACAATGTGCGCTGCTGGGAAATTCTACAAATTGAAATTAACCGAAAATCCCCCAGCAAGGGCGAGCGTACAAAAGTAACCAGGTCATTATGGACAATGACGTTGAAGACGTTATTTGAATAACTTTGTCAAGTGGCATCCAGAGTTGGGGTGTACAAAAGAATTCGGTGGGCGCATTAATGAAGGCGTGACAGCTAAAACAAAAATCTTTATTATTTTGTAATTAAGTGGCTTGTCAAGTGCGGAGACGATGTCGGCAAAGTTTTTCACCATTGAAGTTCTTGCCAGCTGCTGATGACTGCAGCAAGTCAGTCTGGCGTTGAACCCAAAGAAAGCATTTTAGATGTACTATTTATGTTTGTAAATAGCATAACGAAAATTAAGCTCTTGTAGCGATTAGGGATGTGCACGTGATTGTAAGTAACTAATTAGTGGATGTTTGAGTGTTTCACTTACCAGTCGTTCCTTTTAGAGCTTTGCAAGAATCAAAGACCTGTAAAAAAATAGAGTATCGGTATATAAGAAAAAATAAAAAAAAGTCTCTAAGTCATGAATTCTTTTTAAGAATATTAAAATTCTTAAACAATTTAGGAAAGTTTCCTATCATAAGATATATAAAGGGTGTTTTTTAAGCGCGTCCAGATTTCAAACTTAAGTAAAACACAGAAAAATTAATGTAACGATTATCAAATTTTATTAGGTTTTATTAGAAAGATAATTTCTTATCTTTTAATATTTGAAAAATATCTCTGGCATGTGACCACCACGAGTACGAGTTACAAAGCACATCCTGTGGGTCCAATTTTTGACCACACTTTCCAGCATTTGGGGCCGTATTTCAGTAATGACACGTTAAATGTTGGTTTCCAAGTCGTCAATTGTTGCTGGCTTGTCTACATAAACCAATGACTTGACGTGTCCCCAAAGAAAATAATCTAAAGGGGTCAAAACACACGACAGCGGTGGCCAGTTGGTGGGCGCATTTCTTAAAATAACTCCGAATTGAGTTTTCAGTAAATCAATGGTTGCGGTCGCCCTATGGTACGTAGCGCCATCCTGTTGAAACCAGAACTCTTCGACATCGATGTCATGTAAATTTGGAAACAAATATTCGTTGATCATCGATCTGTATCGATCACCATTGACGGTAAGACGTTGCCCAACAACATTTTTCGATAAATTTGGATTTTCCTTTACACTGGCCTCTACAACAGCAATATTTTCTTCGGACTGTGCTGTTCTCATTCTGGTTGGTGGTGGGATATCGTGGAATATCAAATGAGTTCCAACATGATCAAAAACACGACGAATAGCACGTTCTGATGGACGATAATTCGGTACGAAGAGCTCCATAAGTTTTAACAACAGAACACCGATTTGATATTAAAATCTCAAAGATTTGAAGGATTTGTTTTGTTGTAAAACTTCCCATAATGAATTGTTATGCCGTACTGAATAAAATGACATTGACATTTGTCAAAAGAGACTACTGGTTGCAGAGGTATCCCTTTCGGGAATCCGGACCCTATTAAAAAACCACCTTTTATATTTGATGTGAAGGCATAAAGTTTTCTTCAACTTCTTATGGACTTTGTTCTTCCAGCTACCTATCGTATTTAAAATCAGATAAATAAACCAATAACCATTTATTTAAAACTTGTAAAATCACATTCAAATTTTTCATTTTTGTATTCATATGTAATTTCCGAATCTTTCCTGTAGCCGAAATCTTTGACCATATATCTTAAAATACAATTCTGCATCGAATGTCACCAGAGCGTGCTGAATTCTAAGAGAAAATTAATGCATATTTTTATTTAATCGTCATCTTAGCATTTGGAATACTTTAAAAGACTAAATGGTTTTGCCTTTAATTTTTTTATAAGTTTAGCCAGTAAGAAAATAAATAAATATATTAACAGTGCGCATTTTTTCAGGCAGAAATTCAAAAGAGCAGAAGTGCCTAAAAACAACATATATTTACTTACTAAGTCTGGCACTTCTGCATTTCCGCATCGCCGTAAGTCCGACAGTTCCAAAAGTCAAAGGCAGTTACTCTTGTTTAAGATCTTATCTAAGATTTACTAGCTTTTAGTCCCACGGTCGTAGCAACCTGGAAATAAAGGTCCTTAAACCAGTCTGGACGTATGCCATGCAGATCTGGGGGACGGCAGCACCTCCAACATCCAAATCCTTCAAAGATATCAATCTAAGAAGCATTGCAGGCGCCCTTGGTATTCAATGCTCCTAAGATGAAAGATCAAATAAGCAAAGCATCGCGAAGATATCTAGAGACACTGTTTAACCATGCAAACTCATTGGCAATTGACCTACTAGACAATAGTATGGATGTTACCCGTCTGAAAAGATCTCATATTTTGGAGCTTCCAAATCGATTTTTGTATTATAAACTTTTGGCAAAAAGTATTGTTTTAAATTAATTGGACTCACTGGAGCTCAATCAATCCATTTTTGTATTTATTAAATTTGCTGATTGTATCATCTGACAGACTGCAAATAAAAATACATAAAAAAAAAAAAAATTGTTTACCAATCCTACAACTTCAACTGACAAGTTCTGCTCGATTCAAGCTCTTCTCTTGTGAGGTATTTATACTAAAATCCATATAACATGCTCATTTTTTATAAAGTTGTTCCTTAGTTGACTTACACAACCCAAACTACTTAAGCATACCCTCACTCACGAGTGAGTCACGCGACCATCTCTAATGCAGACAGCAAAAGAAAATTGTGTTGATTTAATTTGAAAAGAAGTCGTCAAGGCGTTGAAATAACTTGTTTCTATGTGGTTTATAGAAGGTCCAGGCAAGTAAGTCAAGCTGTCATGAATGACAGACGTCTTGATGCAGCTGCTAAGATGATGATGGTTTTGAAGATGTTGAAAATATACTAAGTATACTTAGTCTATACATTATAAAGTTTGAATGGTGTACATGGTCTACATAATTCTCAACAACTTGTAGTGATTTTAATAACATCTTAAAATCTTGCAATGACTGCTTACCTTAATGACTTACCTAAAATAAAGATAGTTTTTAATACCCAAATTTTACTTTCTTCTTACTCTGTTATACAAAATATAACATATTGACTTTTTAATAATTCAAAAAATGTTTTCTTTAAATGAGGCGGAAAAATTTATTTCGAGATTGATCAGAATTAAGATTTAAGACTTTTATCAGCTAATTTAAAGCCAATTTTTATAAAGATTTCTGGTTTGAATATATTTGTTGGTGAGATTGTGTATGTGTGATATGTGACTAAATTATATGTTTAAATCACGACTTTTAAGGGTATATCAAAAAAATGTGAAATGTAAATATTTTATAATGTGACGCAAAAAAGTTATACGCTTCCAAAATTTTAGGTTTTTTAAAATAAGTTGATTTTTTTCCAACTTCGCCGTCTCTTATATTTGCAGGTAAAAGGTAAAATCTGCTGGAAATGAAGGCAGATGGTTACAACTGGCGACTTCAGCTTATCATGTTTCCTCGTCCTATTCATTTCTATCGGATTTAACAGCATCCCCAACTAAAATCTTTCAATACATTGCCAACAGTGCCCTTTTAAAAGCTGCTTACTTATTTATATTAAAACAGTCAATCTGTAAATAAATACCCTTTCCAATTTCCAACCAATTTGTACGAATCAAGTACAAATAAACTGCAATAAAATATACATAACATAAATTTTAAAAATATTTCAAGCATCTTAAATTTTGTTCTTCATTTTGCTTTATCAAAATGCCTTAAAACAAGAAGAGAGAAAAAAAAGAACAACAGATAAACAGGCAACATGCCAGTGACAGGGCCTAAAAACGTGCCACACCGCATTCTATACACAATATATCCCATAGTCAAATATATATTCCTTTTTTTTATGGAAAATCGAATATGGGCAAAATTCAAGACAACATGCGCGCACATTTTTCTTATCTGTAATGATAGATGTCAAGGCCCCTCGAAGCCCCCCGCTAACGTTGCCCAACACTTGGTCATGCACCCGCGGCAAACGCGACAACAATTTACAATAAATGGAGTTAAAAGTTACAATTCAAATGATGGGGGGCGGCTGGATGCAGAGAGTGAGGCCTAACTTGCCATTGTTGTTGCTGCTGTTGTTGTTGCTATTTTAAACGTGCGATAAGCCAACGCAATTTAATAGCAAAAATAACAATAAAATACGAGACAGACAGCAGCCGCCTGTCTGCGTCTCTGTCGCCGTCTCTGTCTTTGGCAGTGCCTCTTGCCTTGGCAAACAATTGTCGAAAATAAATGTAGCAGCCTTCAGGGCGTCAGTAACAAGGGCAGCGGAAATGGCAGCAGTATGGCAACACTGACAAGAGCATACGCACAGTCACACACACTCAAACACGCACACGGGCACACTTGAAAAGTGTGACGTTGCGCATATGTAAATATTTGCATGAGGCCAACAACAACAGCAAAAGCAACAAAAACAACAAAAAATCTGAGCATCGCACTAATGTGCGCATAATAGCTTTCGATTATTGAGGGAAATGGTTGTTGCTGTTGTTGGTGGAGTTTAAGGAAGCAGAATTTTGTGTCGAAAACTTAAAGAGTAGAGTAAAAAATAAACTAAGTAAGCCTCAAAGAAATAGTGTATTTGTGATAAAAAAAAAAAAAGAAAATAAACTCCACTAAAACGAATTTTTCCATAATAATAATTTTTTCAAGTACACTGCATTTTAATCAGCTTATAACGAATTATTTTGTAACGAATTTCTTTTGTGTAAACCCAAAATGTATGTAACATACTGAAGGAGACGTCGTAGGCCCCCCAAAGTTACCTTAAGTATGATCAGGGTGACTAGAGAAGTCGGTTACCCATGTCCGTCTGTCCGTCTGTCTGTATGAACTCCTAGATCTCAGAGATGGTAAGAGCTAGAGCAACAAAACTTTCAGATTAGATCCCTTATTTAACTCATCCTTAATATAACGGCCTGATGTGGCCTTATGGCATTACTAATGATGACTCCAGCTCAACCCTGGATTGGCGACAACCCAACATGAGATAAATGCAAAATATAAAAATATATGAATTTTTGAGTTTTCGCAATAAATAAATAAATAAAAATAAAAAAAAAAAAAAAAACGATCCCTTATTATTCCATAGGAGACAAGTTTATTTAATTTTTTTGATGTAGGGGTTATATTATATAGCTCCCATAGGACCAATCGGTCAAAAAAACGTTTTTTGTACAAAATTCGTTGTGTTTCTTTTATTTGTGAAGATATCGTACCCAAATTTGGCAATCAATTGTATTTTAGAGTGCTTAAGCAATATATCGGATATATGTATGCAATTAGTGGTGCAGGGTATACCACAGTCGTCCGCGCCAGACCTTAACGTACGCCATCTTTATTAATATTTTAATTTAATAAATTATATTTAAAATTAGCTCTTTAACATAGAAAGAAAATGTTAAAGAGCTAATTTTGTTTATAAATTTTTATTTCGCGCTTTTTAATCAATAAAGTCTGCTGAAGATTCACTGCTTGAAAAATACTTAAAAATTATGCAAGTAAAAAAATATCTTGCTTTTTCAAAGATACCTCAAGAAAAACTTTAAAATCAGTAAAAAGATATGTGAGCTTTATATTTTTATCAAGTACATAAGATTCTTCCTTAGTTACTTTTTTGTCGTTTTTAAGAAACTGCATCCCTTTGGGCCTGCAAATCATTGCCCTTTACTTTGACATGCAGCAACATGTTAGTTGCAGCACTCATGTCTCATCTTGTTTCGGCTGTTGCTTGACTCTCCTCTGACATTTATGATGACAGGCGGTCATGTTGTGGAGACCCTCAGTGCCCGCATCTAACCGATGTTGACACGTGCTACATCATCATAGAGGCTCTGGTCTCATCTCTCTTCCCAATTTTTTTTTCTCTCTTTATAGATGGTACACACCAGCTGGCTGGTTAGGGTGTTTTTGCTGGAGCACGTACGGAACATAAAAGTAACTGCACTGCGCTTTGTTGAAATAGTTACAAAAGAAATACGAAAGAGAGCCAAAGCACCAGGGGGCATATAAAAAATGAGAACCATGTAACACCCAAATTCAACTGGACTTCAAAGTGTGAAATTGCAACGTCACGATGTGTGTGAGTATGAGAGATTGTGTGTGAGAGAGTGTGTGTGCGTATGACTCGGAGCAATGCATCCAAAAAAAAATCAAAAAAATAGGCAGACATGATGAGAAATAAAAAGAAATTCACATAGGCTAATGACTGTCATGTTACAGAAAGGATTCGCCTGATTGCGTAGAAAAAAAAAAAAACTGGAATGGTTTACAAAGGTTAGAATATCAATTCTGTAGCTTTTTAATCAAGAAAATTTGCACAGATAATGTAGTACCACTTTTTGAACAGACTAAAATTTCAGCTTCAATATCAATAGTTTTAAGCAGGATATATGAAGCGAGCTCCGAATTCTTTAGAAAAAAGCGGATTACTTTGAAAGCTAAGAAGACTTACAGCAAGTTTAAAGTACAAATTTTTAAAATGAGTAATATTTGGTTCTAAAGGACTAAAGCGGAATGGAACAATCCAAATGCAGAAAACTTTTGGGTAAGCTCGACCACGCTGCAAGTTCAATGGTTTAAACGAATAAAAATGGCTGGAAGCTTTTGCTGTGCATGGATTATCTTGATACGATCACTTACTTACTTAAGTGGCGTTCACAACCCGTTACCGAGTTACAGCCGACCTCAAGAGCTCTCAGTAAAAACAACAAAAAAAATCACCCGAGAGTGTTACCAACAATAAATAATTCAATTAAGTTGAGCATTGAAGAACAATGCCCATAATATATCAAAAGATACGACAAAGCCATCTTTCAGCATGACAAGGACACCAAGGAGGCGCTGCAGTGGAGTGTTCATCCCATTATTCGAATTCACCATTCATTGCTCCCTCCGATAGTGGCTTCACCGAATAGTAGTTCCATTGGTATATCAATGACAATAATTAGGGACAGGACACTAAGCAAAAAGTCTGATTGCATTTCAATCTATTTCAGCACGTTCCTGGAACCTACTCTTCTCAAGCCGATGCCTCCTCGTGGTTCTCTCTGGATTATCGCCTAACACCCGTTGGATGGCCAACTAAAATGCGCGGCGGGTTCCTTACACTTTAATTAGTTTGTGGCGTAGGGCTTGAGATCCACCCATGTAAAAAATCGACTTCAATGAAAGGTCACCAGGCTGAGAACCATTTGGATTGTATTGGGCAGCTAAGAAGAAGAAGGTAAAAATCCTAACCATAAAAATGTGAATCAGTCGAGACAGTGTCCGATTATGCTGTGTGGAACGGGTTTGGGTGAAGCCAAAAAGGTTTTGCAAAAAAACGTCAACGTTTTCTTGTTCATTAGGCCCACACGAGTCTACATACCAAATTTAGTAGGTCTTTCTCGTTTTTTTGGATTTTCATCCAACCTTAAAGTCAACGCACAAGGGCATTTCATAGGAACGGGTCAACGGTGGACTGCGTACATTTTTAGTTAATATTTAGAGTCTCTCTTATGGTCTATGAGACCTACGAAAAGACGGAATCGCTATTCGCTGCTTTGATAAACATTTTGGTATAGGCAAAAAGCTTATAATCTGCGACGCCTTCTTTTGACTATGGGCGTAGCCTGGCGGGAGTTTTGGGGGTTCAAGCCCCTCCCGAAACCAGGGGTTTTTCTTAATGATTTGGTTCATATGTTGTATCATCCACAGCAAAACCAAACGAAACCAATTACTGTTTAACCCTTACATTTCTTAACCCTAGTCTGCACTTGCACACGTACCAAGCCCATCAATTTCAGAATATTAAAAATTTTCCTAAATATTTTTATATCTTTAAAAATTTTATTAGAAATTTGAAATATTCTTTAATACATTTAAGCCTCTACACTTTCGCGGCTTAAATTTATTTATAGGGATTACATTCTCATGACAACTTTGAATTGAATGCATGAAAATTTGCCAAGTCAACAATTTCGAAATCAATGCAAAGGTTGCACTCAGCAAATACACTGCCACAAGGTTGTTGCATAAAAATATTTTCACAAGCCCAGCCTTAAAAAAAAAAATAAAATAAAATTCCGCATTTTTTTTTTTATTTATTTTGGCTTGTTGTATGAAAATGATGAACATGATTTCATTCAGACTTATAACCGTGCCAACTATCTGAATCAAGCGAAGCAAAGGCGAATTGAGCTGAACAAACAAACAAGTTCGAGGGGTTGGGGTAAGAGGACTAGGGGTTTGCAGCATGTCGGCAACATTCGTAGAAAAACAAAGAACCCCTTTGGAGAGGGGGTGTATAAAAGTGCGAGCAAGTATGAAGGACGTAGAGCTACAAAGGTTGCCAATGCCATTACCACAACGTTTTGCGCGCATCCTTTGGATTGTTGTTGCTACTGTTTGTTGTCCTTTGCCGTTGTTGCTGCTGTTGTTTTTGTTATTGTGGTTATATCCTAGCAATGATTTCAAGCGCAGTGTTTACCCACGTTTGTCTGTTTGCCGAGCTGCTCGGGATTCCCTTTGCAGTCTCGCGTTCAGTGAGCCGTGTCTGGTATGTAGTACGTGTATATATGTATATGTTGCAGCAAGTTCAGCCCTGGTTCTTGCCTCGCATCTCGCTCGAGTTCACAATTGCTTGGAATAAATTATTAAATCATACAGAGTTAACTTAAGCTTCTATTTGCACTTTAAAGCCAGCCTTAAAGCCCTTTTGGCCAGCTGGTTTAGTCTTTTTCACTTGCTTGGTATTAGCTTGGTGCGGCTTTTAATATCCTGCAGTTGATGTAGAATAGTTTTGTAACACCTAAAAGGAAAGGATTTATAACCGATAAAAAAAAGAAGTCGATTGAGTGTGCCACTATCCGTTTACCACTGGTTTGTCCAAGGCGCCATTTTCTCGAAGACCAAAAGTCACATTTTTAATTTCTAATCGACAAAAGTTTCTTCTAAAAACAACATCTGACTCATAAGAACTTAGGTCTACAAACTTTACTTTTTTTTTAGATATGCCATCAACAGAAAGTTGAAACTCAAGGCTAACAATCCATGCCATTATAATATAACAAAACTACAGAGTACATAAGAGTCGGTCTATCCGAACTTTTTCCAGTGCGCTTTTACACTCTGCCGTTGTAGGATTTGTGGCAAGTGTAGTAGCTGGGTTGGGGCTAGGCGGCTTATGGCTTGCAGCATAATTTTACAGTCAGCTGATTTGCAAATCTCAGGAGCTTTTTCGTTGCCGCTGCTCAAGCGCTTAATTAAAGCATTAAAAATGTGTGGCATACCAAGAGGCGCCCCAGACCCAGACCGAATCGATAATCGCTTAATTGGCCACACGAAATCCGCGTTGAAATCAAAAGAGATTGAGTGGCAAAAAAAGAGAAATAGAGAGAGAGAGAGAGGTGGAAAAAAACTGAATTGTATGCTGCAACATGTCAAAAAAAGCAAGAGGAAAAATTCAGTTGCAAAAATACCGCAAATGAAACCAAAAGGCGGTCAAAAGAGGAGACAATAAAAAAATGAATGCCTGAGTGGCAGTGGCGTAGATAGGGTAAGATTAGATTCAGGTTTCTGCGCCATTAGAAGATTATGCTGAAATACAAAAAAAAATATAGCAGATTGTGAAAAGTTTAAAGATGACACTACAGAAATAGTTTATTTTTTGCTCATCAGGCGAAAATCCATTTTTTGCAATCAGTGTGTACACACTGTTTTTAACTACATGTTTTTATTATCTTCAAATCAAGTATTGTTAGTATAGGAAATAATTAAAGGCTAACTCTTTTAAAATTTGAATACCCTTAAATAAAATAATAAAACATAGGTGATAAAAATATCAACAAAATAAAATTTTCGATCCGATTTTAAGGGGTTCAATCAGCAAAAAACTAAGCCAAGCAACTTTGCGGATTTTCATTTAGCTGTAATCTAAGCTATAGGTTACTCTTGTGCCTGACCAAGGGCATAGGTATTTTGAGGCCCTTCCATTTGTCATAAAGAAGAAAAAAATTTTTGTCCACAAAAATTACTTCAAAAGTGTCTAAGAATGAGAAAATTGATTTTTTTTTTTTTTAATTTTAAGTGTGTAAACATATTAGTTTTTCTCATTAAAAAACAAAAAATTGTTTGTACTAAAAATATTATTTAATTTAAAGTTATTTAAGAATAAGACAATAAATTTAAATTTGTTTATATATTTTTTTTTTTTTAATAAAAATTATTTTCTTAAATCTTTAAGCACACGTTCAAAGTCTGTTTTTAGAAAAAATTGTATTTTCTATGGACATGATCCATTAATGATCGTGATCAGCTTTAACTTAAAATATAAAGTATATATATAAATATAAAATCTCTCTGCACTATCACCTTGAAAATTTTAAAGCAGTTACTGCAAATGTTGATTGAGTCACATTTTCGAAAATATTTAATTGTGGGACAAAACATTTGAAGTGAACTATTTCCTCTTTAAGCTTAGTCTCAATATATTCAGAATAGTATTTGCTCAAATTTACACTAGCTCTTTCGATTTTCGCGTTAGACATAGTCCGTTCTTAAATTAAGTTAAAATACAATTTTATTTTCTTTGGCAAAGCATGTGTGTCTGGGCACACTGGTAAAATCCGCATATAGAAAAAACGAAGTGTAAAGGACTTAAAAAATTATTTTTTTTGTTCAGAGTCGAAGCGAAGCCCTTTTTACCTATAGATATAGTTAATCCGGCCGTAGTTTACTGCAAATTTTAGCGCATTGAGCTTAATATAGTTCCTTCAAAAAATTTTATTTTGAGATCGAACGATGTTAAAAAATATACTTTTTTGAAATCATGCGAAGTCATGTCCTTATTTCTATCATTCACAGAGACGAGTGAAATGTCTAACTTGGCGTAGGTGCGACAACCCCCTCTATCAGAAAAATCGAACTACGCCAGTGCTGAGTGGAATGCTTCGCTTTGCCTTTGCGCTTTATGAGAAACCCGAACCATTTTGCAACACTAAATTCTCAACTCACACAATTTGACAACACTTTGTAGTTGACACAAAACTCACTCGCTCTCTCGCTTATGGCTCATTAAATTTATATGTCTTAACCTTTAATGGCTGACCATCATAATTAATGTTAACCCTAAAAAGTATGCTATGCAATTTGTGCACACATGTTGACATTTCATGTTCCATACGTTATAAATAAAACATTGTTAAAACAAAAAAAAAAAAACATGATTTACCAAAAAATAAAAAACCAAAAACGAAGTGGCATAAAATGTTCAGCGACCGTCATAAAAAGCTGAACCGCAAAAAACTCACAAGTGCCGTCAAGTGTGAAATTTAAATTTGCATAAATTATAAGTAAGGAACAAAAAAGCGCAAACAAATTTGACTAAGATACACAAAAAAAATATTTGTTACAAGTCATGAAAAAAATATATTGTAATCATAATTTTGCTTTCACGGTTTTTCCATAAAATGCCTGAAATGATGTTTGTCATTTTTGTCCAGCAGTTGACCATAATAATATATATTGTTGACCAGCTTCGAAGCATGCATGAATTTTTAATGAATTGGGAATTTAAACTCCAGTTGGCAAGTCTCCGAATGAGGGCAAAGTGGAGATAAGGCACAAGGCTAAAATATATATAGATATGATAAGTGCTGCAAAGCAGTAGCAAGGTGTTCCGGTTTGTTTTTTAAATATGGAAACCCAATGAAGGAGTTATTGACACATTTTACATTAAAAATTAAAAAAATAATATAAACTTTCTAAGAGACTCTAATAATTATTAAATTAGAGAAAAGATTGGAGTTCCAATTAAAAATTCTTTGTTCACTCAATCAATTCTAATAAAATTTTGCTAAAATTTTGCATGAAATAATAACTTACTTTTTTTCAATTCGATCTAAGCCTTAAGATGCTACTAGATTTAAAATCTTCTAAATTTATGCCCTCAAAGACCCATTCCTCATTACTTTGAAACAAAAACTATGAAAATATAAAAAAAAATAAAATAAAATAATTATTATTAGATTATCGAAATTTTAATAGGGCCTCTTGAAAAAGTAAAAACACCTATAAGTCTTACTACTACTTACCATGATGCAAAAAGTGAAAGGTGAGGCAATGCGTAGGTACGTGATTCGTGTCTCTCTGAAATAGAGAGCACTGGTTAATTTTTGTATGGTAGCTATATGAAATAAAAGTATCCATTTTGATCTAAGTTCACACAAATGTGTTGACTAATATAAACTAGATACAAACACACAAATAAACGCTAAAATTTGTTTTCTTATTTTAAAATTATCGTGATCAAATTTATGCAAGCTATATTTTGTTCTAGTTTTAACATTTGTGTGAAGTTTGATCAAATTTGGTCCATTATTTCATATAGCTGCCATACAAAAATTGAGCCATCTAAGCTGACGCGCTTCTTTCGGGACAGCTTCTTAAATTCTAAGCATCATGACAACTAACTAACTACTTGTAAGCATTTCGCTCATTTGTTTAGTAGATTGTATCCAGTATAACCCCACTTAACGTTTACACTCAAACGCTTCCCTTCAATCTCATCTATTCTTTCAACTTATTAACTTTTCTATTATAATTTCATTAGACAAACCAAACCCATCAAAATAAACTTATCAGTTACCAAAATACCACATAAGTCCAAAACAACAACAACAACACAAATACAGACACAAATAAGAGCAACAATTGTCAAGCATATTTTTCTCACACATTAATCTTAATAACTAGCCACGCATAGAGAAACACACCCACACGTACACACATAAATATAACAACAAAAACTATTAACACGCATACAAATTATATATATTATATGTATATAAAGAAACACAGAGCTGATTTGTCATGGCACACACACACACACAAGGGAGAGACACAGACTGACCGGAAAAAAAACCGCAGCTTGTCATAATAAAGAGAACAAGAAGATGACGGCTGACAAGGAAACGGAAACCCAACAAACAAAACTAAAGCATCTAAGCACACAAAATGGTCAAGCTGTGCATCAGTGTTTGCTTTTGTGTGTTTATGTGTATGTGCTTCGGTGTACAGATACCGTGCATACAGTCAGACCTATAATTTTACAGACACATTCAAAACAAATAAACGTATTTGGGGTTCCAGCCTGCAGCTTGGGTTTGATTCCAGAACTTTTCAGTTTTTTAGCTATTCTAAACATTCATTGAACGAGGGCTGTTAGATAAGTTAGTGATATTTTAAATTTCCATCATAGTATCCTGAGGGATGGTCAAAAACGCGACCGTGGTCAGCCTGCACAATTTCATGGATTGGCCTACAAATGGCTGTCCCATACACTGTATTATTCAGATCTTTACACTAGGAACTATTGTTTGTTTCCAAAGCCGAAGAAATGGCTGGGCGGTAAGAAAGTTGGTTTAAAAGAAAAGTTCATCACTGAAAACTTTGAGAGACTTTGAGAATGCCTATTTTTGTAAGAAGTACAAAAATGCTAAAAAAAAAAAAAAAAAATGAACTAAATGCAGGTCAGTGGAAAAGGGGGACTCGAAGTTAAAAAATTATTAAACATTTAAATTCTTCGAGAATAAAGGAGAGCGCTAAGGGATTGTCGATAGTTTACTCCAGTGTTTACTTTTCTCTCTACAGACCTGACTAAATTTATCAAACTTAAGAGACACTATGTTGAGAAACAAAACGCTTATTTCCCCAATAAAATATCTTTAGTTCAAAAAGTCAAAGACTTTTCCAACTACATTCGTTCTTCTCCAGAAATGTCAAATTTATCACTACATGCAAATAAAAACTCTGTCACATTCTCCGGATTTGAATACCCTCGTACATCAAGGTTTCGAGATAACCTCCAAAATACCTCGTTTACTAGAGTTTTTTCAAGTTACGTCAGAACTCTAAAGTGCTGGGGTCTTTTGCACCTCGAACTCAAATTCAGTTCAAAAATTTAAAAGTTAGCAATACAAAAAAAATGTATAAACTTAAAAAAAAAATATTAATACGGCGCATTAACATTAAAAATTAAAGTTGTCCGAGCATTTTCATACCAGACTGTATTTGTATATATATATGAATGCGTACGTGTGTGTGTTGATGGACACTGGGAAGCCAAAGGCAGACCAAAGCATTCTACGTGACTTTGTGATTTTATTGGCGTTGAGAATGCGACACGTACGCTCAAAAGGATTTGCCTTCACCCCTAGCTTTATTTCTTTTTCTCTCTCTGCCTTCGCATACATCCAACCATCCAACCCCCTGGTCCATCAGCAGCATTAACACTCAACTAGTGTGGGTAGCGGAGTGAAGTTGCCCCCCGCTGCTTTTTATTGCTCTGTTTAGTGAAAAAAAAGGATTCAACTTGATTGCTCCCCAAAGTCTTTGGCACAGTTGGGGGTCGTCTATGACTTGGCCAAGTTGAAGTATTTGCAGCACGCCCCAAAACTTATGGCTGTCATGTTTGACTTAATTGGCTGTACACATAACTAGGCCGAAGGGGGATGTGCGGGTGAGTTTTAGTGGTATACGTATGTGTGTGTGTGAGATAATTAAGGGTTTTTAAAGACAGCTCTTAAAAAAAGTAATCAGTAATACGTTTTTGTTAGCTAATTCGAGTTATGGATTAAATTATAATGGAAATTGTAATAAAAATATGAAAAATATAAGGTGGAAAAAAATCTCAAAACGATTTTGCTTTAATTCTTATTTTCAATATCTTTAATTTAAGAAAACAAACGATCTATAAAATGCTTTAATAAGAAGTTTTTAACGCTTTTTTGATTAAAATGCATACAGCGATACACTTTTTGTGGGCTTTTATGTGGTACTACGATAGGTTGTTGATAGGTTGAAATTTCGTTAAACATTGTTGATGAACTACTATCCAGAATTGGCCCGTTGTGATACCACTACAGTTGACTATTCACCACTCTTCCCCACTTACGAGGTCTCCTATATGAGATTAGTCACAGCCATCCGGCGGCCTGAATGAACCTTAAGAGGCATTTTTGACTCTTTCTCCGAGAGCTGAGACAAGTCATCAAGGAAGTGTGACTTTAGAAAACGGAATCCTGTCCCGCACAGTCCAGGGCAGTGGCAAAAAGATGTTCCACTGTCTCTAGCTCCTCCTCATCGCCACAGCTTCTATAGAAGTCATGATGAGGAGCGTTAAGCCTGTGTGCATGATAGCACGGATGACGGTCGAGCATTTGGCTCTATTTAGACGGCAAAGTTCTCTAGTTCTTTTCTTGCAGTATGTCGGTCATGTTTTCCGAGATATCCTACACGTGTTCGATATCCGATTCCACGTTTGGTTTGCAAAGAGATCGAAGTAGTTTCGAATTCTCAGTTTGCAGCTGGCCATGGGTATACCCAGGCCGTCCTTGTCTTGAAGGAGGATGCTGGTAGTTCCTCGTCTAGCCAGCTCATCCGCAATACAGTTGCCCTCGATATTCCTATGTCCTGGGACCCATATGAGGTTGATTGAAAACTGAATTGAGCCCGCTGGGCCTGGTACGCCTAAGATCCACTGCTTCCTGGTTGGGATATGGGTTTTGAAGTTAGTTGTAAAGTGTTCCTGCGGAGTACAATAGTCCGTACTCTTGGGAATTAGGGGTTTAACCTTGACAGTCATAGATATTTTTATTTATTTGCCTCTCTCACACGTAAAGTCGATAGAACGGCTGATTGTTTGCCCATCTTGTCCAGAGGCAGGAGGTTAAGTATAGCATCTAGTGCTTCGTTTAGTGTGGAGCAAAGATCCCCGCTTATGGTCAGTTCTGCAGTCCGCCGAACCTTTCTCAGATTTTTTAGGTTGGCCTTCTTGTCTAATGTTGGCCACCATATTGAGACTCCATATAGGAAGATCGGTCTGACAATGGCGGTGTACAGCCGAATCTCATAACCAATAATTATTTTAAGGTCGTTTTTTTTAAGTTTTTTAAGATTTTGCAAAACCTTTGGGCAAATTTATTGTAAAAGCTTAGGAGCTCTGCAAGCCATACTACCTAAAATTTTAGATTTCTTTCATGGGGCTCCCTTCAGGAACGAAATTCCTTCCATTTCTAATTTTTCAACAAAAAATAATGAAAAATGGTTTATAAGTTAAATTATAAATTAATTTAAAAAAAACCTAGAATTAAGTACTCTTTTTGTTACACACAAACATAGACATTACATATAAAAACATGATACCATTTTGTAACATTACAAAAATCAACACGGCATAGCCGAAGGTGAAGTACATTTTTTTTTTTTTTTATGTTAATTATTAGTTTATAACTTTAATTATCATTATAAATAAATAAATAAATAATTTAATTATATAGAAAATAAAAATTAAAAATTGCATATAAAATAAAAAATTATGTATTAAAAAAATATAAATAATATAAATAAATGTGAATAATATTTTTTCATTAAAAATTATATTATTGATTAAAAACTTTTCACAAAAATTATAATAAAAATTGCTAAAGTAAATATATAAATAAAAAAAATTATGTAAAAGCTGTTTATTAAGAAAATAAAAATTATATAAAAAATTTAAAAAAAAATTCTCTAACCCTGATCATATAGTAGCTTTGGGGGTCTCCGACTTCTCCTTCTGTATGTTACATACATTTTCGGCTTGCACAAAGGGTACAGGGTATAAAAAATAAAAAAATATAAAAAGCAAGCTAAGTATATTTCGCAATATAATTTTTTTAAGCTTCTTTTACAGAAAAAAAAAATCATGAATTTAATGAAGGTTTTCCGGAATTTAGAATTGACTGCATGCTGCATTCTTGTGGTACGCCCAAAAAATGAAAAAAATTCGTATATATGTACTTATATAAAAGCCTGCATTCATTGGCCAAAAGACGACGCTGCCCCTTGAACTATGCAACACGAAATAATTCAATGCTCAAAGTCGTCTGTGAAGTTGCGCTATCCCAAGAACTTAAAGCCCTGGAAATGTTTCAAGTGCAAAGAACATGGCGCAAAAGAAAAAAATGATAAAATTAAGGCTTGGCAAAGGAAAAAGAATTGCTAGTCCTCTGTTTTTTTTTTTTAAGAAATTGAAAGACAGCAACAGCGGCAGAGACAGCCTCACGTTTTGCCCCACTGTCTGTCCGTCTGTCGAAGCCGCCAAGTTGAGCCTCGTGCTTTGTGGCACCAGCATGTGGCAGGGCATGATGGGTTGTAACTCTGGCGGACTTTCCTTGATGATTTTATTGGGCAGCAGCAGCAGCAAACATTTTTGAGTGTAGCCAGAGGCGCACACAATGACGCTCCGCTACGGAATGCGGTAAAGTATTTGGGAACCGGGCGGGTTTTTTTTTGCTACTACATTTCTTTTACTTTTTGTTTGCCCCTTGGGTGCAGAGGCAAAGGATTAAGCGGTCGGCGCTGCAGGCTGCGAAAATTGTTGTGAATTTTGTTTTTTAAATTTAATTTTTTGTTAAGGCCAATTTTCACTAGGCAAGCGCTATGCTTTTTTTTCAACTTTTTATAACCATAACTCATTGGAAAAACGGTTGTATGCAGTTTGTTAAAAGGTATGCAACAGGCGGAAGAAAGCATTTCCGGACCCTTAAGTTGTAGTTGTTGAAAAATTACTTAAATTAAGATCTTTTAGATGAATTACTGTTTCATATTTTTTTCAAAACATTGAGATAGTTTTACTAAGATGCAGAAAATTTTACCTTTAATCTTAAAATATTTTTCAAAAACAGTATTTTTTTTGTGAAGAAAGACAATGTATTTAACATTTTCTTTTAAAAATTGTGCTTCAATCAATTTTAGAAACTATTCCTTTTAAAAATCATATCATCTTTAAATCTCGTAAACAAATAAAAGAATTAAAAAACGTTTTCTTCAATAAAAAATACAAATTTAGAAATAAAAACTAAAACTCGGTTTATATTTTAATTTTTAAAGTTACATGTGTTCATTTACCTATTGGATTATAGCCTTAGTTTTAAGTAGGCTGATTGCCAATACATTAATAAATAAAAAAAAATAAAGAATTTACAGAGAAGAACAGTACAAGACTGTCGACTGATGTATGTACATAGGTATGTCAAAAAAATAATTGATAACAAAGTGATCGATAATCTTCGATTCACTGTTTATTGCAACTATATTTAAAAAAAAAAAGAGTAGTATCGGACACCAGCTCAAGTATAGGGCATACCGCAGTCGTTCATCCACGACTTTCACAACTCTACAAACAATTCAAGAGCTGGCTCCCCAAAATGGAAATTGTATCTGACATTTATGCTACTCCACAGACAAAAGATACAAAGATTCAACGACTCATAGATATAGAAATAAAATTCAACAAAATATTGGCTGTAATGCAATGCCAATAAAAATCAACAGGAACTAAACACGCATTGAATGAAAGAGAGAGTGTGTGTGTGTGTCTGTGAAAGAGAGAGAGCGGGTTGTAGCAAGGTTGCAACAAAGCGTTGCACATTGCATGTGTGCAACGAAGTGTGAACAGCTTTAAGATGAGGCCACAGCAGCAGCTGCATGCCAATACGAATTTGTATTGTGTTTCCTGTTGTTGTTTATGTTGTTTGTGTTGTGTTTGTTGTGGCATGTTGCGTGTTGTTGTTGTTTTTGCAACTTGCTGCTGTTGCTGCATTTCTTGCTGCCATTTTCACTTGTGCGCGCTTATTAGAGCAGACAAGCTTGCCAGGGCTACTTATTGTTGCACAAACATAGCCAAATAGTACTCCCCCACAGACAAACAGATACTCAGACACGCACAGATACACAGACAGACAGATACACAGACCCACACAGATACAGTATCTGTTTGTTTACATGTCGTTGGTTATAGACTGTAGCATGACTAAGGCACTTACTGATAAGTAAATGTATCTATGAGTATGTAAGAGTATCTAAATGGCGATTTAAGTAAACACATGTTATTCACTTAGGGAGAGAGTTAGCTGAAATTTTATGGAAAGACTCTCTAGCTACATATAAACTTTAGTAGTATGAAAAATGAAATGTCTGAATTATCGCTCAGTTAAATGAGTTTTGTGCTTTCGAGGATTTCTTTTCAACACTTCATAAGAACTCGGACAGTTCCTGCCTTTTGAGCGTTTTGGCAAAATAGATAAGGAGATAATGATGTTCGTGGTACTCAAATTCTACAATCATTGCACAGAGTTAATTGCCACCATATTGCTCTACAAATTTTGCAGTCATTATTCAGCTATATTTGTGTTCATTGACGAAAAGAAGAAGATGAAATTTGGCACCTCTGAAGTTCAACTCTACTTGCCTTCTTAAATGTCTAACAATCAATCTGGCTTGATTTCTTATAAAATCTCTGTTTTCTCAAATATCTTTAAATTTTCCAATTAAATAACAGAATTAAAAAAAAAAAAAAAAGTACCCTCACAAAGTAGCTCAGCAAACTACATATTGACACAATAATCTAATATTCCACTAACTTTGTAACATTCTTGCAACCCTTCCGTACCCAACCCCAAAGCAAACTCCAAGGCTCTGAACTTAGTATGGCAAAAGTTTGCCTGTTCGAACCTACCTTACTTTTAAGTAGTTGCTAAGTAAACCCAACAGGTTTTAGACCCGACAACTGACAATAAGCCTAATGGGTGTTGGCAATTAGTGGTTAGCCAAACTTTAAAATTGCCCGAGCAATAAAAACCTAAAAAAGACCAAAGAAAATATATCTTTTAGTGCATTAGAAAATGTAATGCATTTTTTTTTGCAACTTTAACAAATGTTCTACTTTATTTCAATGCCAGACTAAGTTCAGGGGACACTGCACTCGGGCTCGTTAATCATTTGCTTAGAGAAATTACGTATACGTCAAGTGTGGCCGGTCAGATAAGCGAACAAAAGCCATACGACTAGGCAAGGTTAAGGTTTGAGTTTGCAGTTGGGAGCTGGGAGCTGGCCGTGTGACTTTGCCTAAATGCCATGAAAAGGGTTTTTCCACAATTTGATAAATGATTATTGCACTTGAGTTACTCACACGTTAAGGTGACTCGTTGGGTGTGTGGGAAATTCTATGAGTGGGGTTCAAGGTGACTAACTCAGTGAAAGGCTGGCATGTTGATGCTGCAAATTGACGCAGTGTCCTAGGAAAAGAACTTTAAGGAATAACTGACGTTACTTTCGAATTTTGAATGCACTGTGACATAGGTAGGAAAATATTACTTTGTCGGCCCACAAGTTTAATGTTAATGGAAAGCCGGGTGACAGAAGGAAATTCAACATAAAACATTGGGAACAAAGTCTATGAATCTAGCGTTAGGCGAGGCTGGAGATCTCCCCTCAAACTTGCGATATACAGATATGATTTCTAATTGTGTCATTTCAAGCATAGAAAGGAACAGGTACCATCTCCTTAAAACTTTAGCTTTAGGATTACCCAAAATAATTAACATTTTGCGATATATGTTTTCCTATAAAGATTTAGTTGGAACCTAAAAAAAAAGTTCCACGCAGAGTAGGGTTCCAAGCAAAAAAAAAATTATAAATCCATTTAGAAGACTCAAGCCACACCTAAAGGTTAAGCAGAATTTTCAAAAAAATTGATGTCCTTACAAAAAAAATGGCGCCTCATAGGCTTCCATAGAATTTCTCTTCAAATGTAATTCTATTCAGCATAAATCCATTAAACAATGTGTTTCTCAATCCTTTCCTGCTTATAAACGTCACAAGCCCTTTATACCCTTTTTTTTTTGTGCGGCTCCAGCGGTTGAACAAAAACATCCTTGCCGCCTTCAAGGTAAAATTATGTAAATGAGCTGGCAAACAATTTGTCAGCAGTTTAGCTTGTTGTAAAACTTTCAAGACAAATCAATATTCCTAGGCTGAACCAGCTTAAAAAAAATAAATTGCAATTAAAATACTTTGTGCAGTTTAGCAAAAGTTTTTCGTAGTCTTTTTTTTTGCCAAGTGTATGTAAAACGTGACTTGGGTTCTATTAGTGCACTAATTAAGGACAAACAAAATCAATGACTGAAAAGGAAACCGATTCTACTAGCTATCTGTATAGAGAGAAGGATTCCTTTTGTCAACGTATCATTGAACAATGCAATTTTACAAGCAACTGCAAGCAAACAAAGGCACTTGTATGAGTCAAATATATTGCTCATACGCTGCGTTGTCTGCGTAAAAAATAAAAGGCACTTGCGGTTGTGTAAAAATCAAAGTCAGTGTACAAAAAATCTGATAAATCCTACCATAAAAAACATTACAAAAAAAAAAAAAAGTAACAGAAAAAATTGGCAGACGGACCAGGCCAGACATTTTTACTACATAGTACGTCTCTTTATATATATGTATTGGATATATATAAGGACAGATGTTGGCTGTAGCATTTTATGCAGCTGTCTGTGCGTCGACATTGTCATTTAACTGTCAGTTGTTGCTGTTTGCTTCTGTCTCATGGCTGTCGCTTTAAGGGTTTTACACATATACTAATAATATAAAAAAAAATTTTTTGGATCTGTCGGGGTGCTGCTCGACAGAGCTGAACTCTGCACCCACTTCTGTTTAAAAAAAAATTTTACTATCTGCGTTAACGTATTGATACAAAAGGTAGTGTAGACTTTTGTTGGGCGCAATTTATTTTTCGAAAAAATAAGGCTTCCACCTACTACTTAATGTTCTCTCCTTAATTTGTCATAAAAGAGCATTACTTTTTACTGTATATACTAAGTACACACTTCACATACCGATGCAATACGTTGCTTTTTGCTTTCGAAAACCCTTCGAGGTCCCATTCTGCATCAACACTTTTACAATTTGTATAGAAAATTCCACTAGAACATTTTCTGCAGCTTTTACATATTTCATTTTCTATTTGTGCTCTCCATATCCCAACCTTGTCTTTTGGTATCTCCTGCTCTGATGCTATGCAGACAGCTCCTTGTCATTTTAAAGCTATTTGATGTATGACAAATCAAATTTGACAAACTGCCAACAGTTGTTTTGCATCTTTTCAGCATTTTTCAACACTCCCTCAAACACACACACACACACACACCCACTCACATATACAGACTGTGGGAGTCCATTGAGACACATGTGAAATCAACGCTATACTTTTGCACATTAATACTGTGTATAATGGCAAAACACCCTAAGAACACACAAACACATGTAAATACAAATATGTATGGGAATAAAATATACAAAAAAAAAAAACAAGTAAGCGGTTTAGAGACAGCACATAACGACTAAAATATACACTGTACACTACTTAATTTCCACAAAGTTAAATAATCGATCAATCGGCTTAATCTATTTTTCTATCAAACTGATATTTTGGACAAGATATTAAGGCTTTCTTCTTTACAATATTTCGCATAATTCAAAGACAAAGCTGTTAAAATTATTTATAACAATTCGAAATCTTTTTACTTAAACACATTACATTATTATTGCCTCCAAAAATTAATTCTTAATTTGTGGCGTTTAAGGGCATCGATTAATCTGTGGCATTAAGTCGATTTTTATTGCCATCCGCAGATAATTTTAGAAATATAAGTCTTGTAGTGTTTTTTCCTCACCTCATAAACTTAATATTTGATTTTTATCATGCGTTTCAAGATATTAAGACTGCGTAGCGTTAAGACATCTTAGTTCACGTTGCCGATTATCGTTAAAACATCGATTAATCGATTTTTTTGCCATGCCGATAATTTCAGTTAAGTCTTTTTTTTTTTAATAATTTTTAAATTTTTTTCAAAAAATTTTTTTTTTTTTATTGTTTTAAGGCTCGGTTAATCACATAATCGTTTCATTACCCCAGTATTAATGGTATAAATCTTATGTTGTGATATATCATTCTAGCTCTCACGCATACAAATTTTCGCACAAACTTCATCCGATTTTAATGCGTTTTAGGGCATGGCTTAATCGACATAATCGATTTTTAGTCATTCCAATATTAATGTAATAAATCTTATGGTATAATACATCATTCTAGCTTTCGTATAGAAATCTTTTAGCACAAAATCAATATACCCTTTGGCCCAGTAATACAGTGTATTAAAAGAAAGGCAAGGCAACAAAAATTTACATACTCATGTTTTGCAATACGCCATGACATGCAAAAATTGTGCACAGCTTTGGGGACTTTGCTCGAGGCAAAAAAAAAAAAATTTTAAGAAAATTTCCAGCTATTGCTGTGAAAATTTTAAACGTTGTGGCAAACATAACTACACTTATATACAAATATATTTATACATATAATAAAAGATATGCTGTATAGTATGACTATGTATTTTGTTGCTCTTGATTATGCAGCAAATGCAAATGATTTCTGACAATAATAAAGTTATAAACTTTCATCTCTATCAGAGTTTTCGACTATATCTCCGAGCTAATGAAGTCAACTCGGCAGCACTTTGATGTTTTGATCTAGAGCATACATAGCTTTTTAATAATGCATTATAATGCTCGACCTGAACACATTCCAATCAAACCACTAAAACAAAAAAAAAATTGAGATACCCCCAAAAAACTATTTCACAAAATTGCAGCAAGGGGCTCTGGGGAAATAAAAATAGTTTGCTTACTTCTTTTTATACGCTGCAAAAATCTGAAAGGGTCAAACGGGTCTATTAGTCTTGTTCATATTTTTGAGACGCGACATTGCCTAAGTAATGGAAACTTAGGTAAAGATTGAGTAATGATGATGATATCTTGTTACCTTTTGAACCAGGAACCTAGCTTACCCTGCAAATGTGCGCTCCAAAATAATCGAAAAGTTTCCTCGTTAAAAAAAAAATGTAACTACGCATCTAAAGCACCTACAAAATTAAGAAAAAATTACTTTTTAAATATAGAAAACTAGGGGCTTCCGGACCTGCTTGTTTCACTCACTATTCTTGGTTACAAGTTGCCTTCTATGTATATTTTTTTCGCTTGCTCCACAATGGGAAACAATTATGTTCTAAAATTGTTCGAGGTAAGTAAGAAAGTAAGTAAGTAAGAGGTAAGTAAGAAAAAATAAGAAGAAATTTGTCCGAAAAAGGGTATCCGAAAAAATGGATTTATGTTACAAAATTGTTCACGAAAAAAAATTAAATGATGGATGGGGGAGGCAACAGCTTTTTGATTCATTCCAAAGTATTCCCGAAATTATCCGCTAGAGGAAAGAAGATAAAAAATTGATGCAACTACATTGTAAGTCAATATAATTTTAATTTATTTAAGAGGCGAAATTCTGGAAATATACATATAATTTTAACTTTTTGAAACTCTAAGTGTATTTCCACGTCCTGGCATCGGGCAACTGTAGACATGTACTTTTATATTCTTTTTTTTATAATTTCAAGCACCACAAAAGCATATATCACATTTTAAATATACAAGTAGCTATATATAGTACATATAAGAAAAAAAGTCAAGTGTAGTTGGTAATGTCAGACAGTCAAACGGGCAAACGTGAGCTCAATCAAGCGTAGTAGTTGCTTTTTACTAAAGTTGTTCCTGCTGCAGTCCAACAAGGGAAATTTACAAGTCATACAAACTACACTCACTCATAGTACATCCATATACTATAATATGGTAAAAATAATACAAATACAAGAATAAAGGAAACTGTGCGCAGTAAAACAAAAAAGTAAATGGAAATGCAATGACATGGACTGCCTGCATATTGCATATAAAAAAATTAAATCGCCATCGTAAGGATAATATGCAATTTGCTCGATTTATGCATGATTTCTTAGACCATATGCTAAAATTTGCATAAAATATCAATATGAATTAAATTCGTTGAGACATATAATTATGTGACTTAGAAAAAATCCAACTTTTATACGCTTCCTAGCCCCGAAAATTCAGACTTTTTACGCTGTTTTGAGATTTTATGTAAAAAAAAAACCAAAAATATGGGGAAATTTTCTTTCAAAACTAATTTTGCACTCAGCGGCAAAAAATATACGGGGATAAAGTCTTTAAAAGCCTTTTTTCCTATTTTCAAAAAAACATATAACGTTTACAAGCCTATAAAAATCCATGTTTTTATACGGTTTTGAGATTCTGAAGCGAAAAAAATTCGGGAAATTTTATTCCAATGATAATTTCGCACTCAGCGGAGAACAGAAATAATGTTTTTAGAAGTCTTTCTTTTAAGAAATATTAGTTAACATTTTTACGTTTCTAAATCTCCAAAATATAGTCTTTTTACTATGTTTTGCAATTTTAAGTAGGTAAAAACATATCGGGAAATTTTACTTCAGTGATAGTTTCGAGTTTATTATATTTTTATAGCGTTTTAAAAAAAAGGTTTTTTTAATAGGTTTCCTAAACTCCGGAAATCTAGTCTATTTAAGCTGTTTTGAGATGCTGAAGTATGTAAAGAAATATCGGGAATAATTTTATTACAACGATATGTTCGGAGCCCAGCAACGATATAGACGAGTTTCTCTTTAGGAGAAAAATAATTTATTTTAAGATTTTTTTATAGGTTTTCTTACCTCCAAAAATCCAGATTTTGAAGTTTGAAAAAATATCGGGAAATTATATTACAATGCTAATTTCGAACTAAAGACCTATCGCAGCATCCAGAAATTTCACACGGAATGACAAAACTTCATATAAAAAAAAAAAAAAATGGGTATCCCACTAATTGGGAAATTGCGAAATTTTTGCATGCTGCGCATAGGCCTTAAGTAGAATAAATTATACGAGAAAAGTCCTTCAAAGTCTTTCTTTTTAAAAAAAAATATCAGTGTCTGGCTTTTAATGCATTGGAAAACGCGTATTTTTCATATTAAAAAAAGCGAGGGTTAAAAAGAGTCATGTTATCTCAAATACGAAGGGATTTATTTAACCCTATCTACAAGTAGTACTTGAATATAAAAACTATTTATGTTTAAAAGTATATTATAAGCAAGTAGAAATCGGTTATCTTATTAAAAGCATATAAGGCAAGGAATCGAGTTCTTATCGAAATCGTTACTTTTAGGTACAAAAAGAGTATTTTTGTAGGAAAAATCCTAAATATTCGTAGTAATTGAAAAATACCTCAAGAATGCTTCATGTTGTTAAAAATTTGTATTTTTTTCCATCTTGTTGAATCTTTTTAAACCACAGACTAAGTGGAGTAGTAGAGTAGAGTAGTCTAGTCTGTTCAACATTTTCTAAGTAACTCAAATAGTTCGGTTTTAATTCAAGCCCCCATGGCGCTCTTCTTGGACTTACAACTCAAGCTTACCTTATTTGTCATAACGTCTCTTCAGAATCAACCACAGTGGTAACTGAACTCAAACTAACATTTGGCAATTATGGGAATATTTTTTGCAATTATCTTTTAACTCCGAATGCTCTTCCAACTCCGAAACTCTTATTAGTTCGATTTTACTTCAACACATTTAAAGCCAATAAATAACAATTTTATTCGAACAACACAAATCTACAAAAACAAAAAGAATTGCATATCATCCAAAAATAAAGTAAATAAATATGGCAAAGAACATGTCTCTCAATATGCCCCAATTTCCTTTTAACCAAAAAACCAAAATGTAGGAAATGTACCCCATGGACCTGGTGTCAGTTTGGCAAGTTATTGCATTGGCTGTGTCTCAGGCTATATGGTAGTCCCTATTTAGGTATTGCGCCATCATGACAGACCCTTGGGCGGCTTTGACTTCAATACGGTTTTTGATTGTTGTGCGAAAGCCGCTACACGTTTGACTTTATGCATGAATGACTTGTTTCTCTCAATGTAGCACACATATATATGCGTACGTGTGTGTATGTACTTATATAGTGTATATATATGTAGATATGTGTGTTGTTATATGGCATAGGAACTTCATTTCAAACTGCATAGCAGCTGCCAGCAGGCAGCCTCCTGGCTGAAATTACTTTCATGCTGTCGCTTTGTACATTTTATATGAAGCCAAAAGTACAGAGTTGCTCTCTTCATGTCTCCTCATGCTCTCAACTCTTCTGGACGCATGTTTAAACTTTTACTGCTGTTGCTTTATCATCATCTTCAACAACACAATCATCTTCAAAAACTCAATCATCATCTTCAACATCTAAATCATCATCTTTAACATCTTTATCATAACCCTCATCATCTTCATTGTTTTCATCATCATCTTCTACTTATTCATCATCATCTTCATCATAGTAATGCAACTTCGACTAGTAGCTAGACTGAAATTGAGTTATCTGCATTTGTGTTGACGTGATATGTGAAGTTTGGCCCCAAGGCTTTGAGCTGCACTGCACCTGGCAGCTCCAGCTGGAGTTTGTTTAAGTTTTTCGCCAAAAAACAACAAGAACTTGAAATGCGTCTCGTGTGTCGTGCAAGTAAATTAGTAATCAATATGTAAAGATTTTAGACTAGACTATGCGTAGCTCTTTATTTCATATATGCACTAATCCCATTAGCTGCAGTTTGAGAAAAACTTGAGTTGAAGTGTAGGTGAGCATGCTTGAGCGAGCTACTTGTAAGTTTTACACTTTAATAAACGTGCAACAAAAAACTGAAAAAATAAAAAAAAGATGCAAAAAAGTAGCAGCTACTTCACTTTAATCAAAAAACTTGTGCGTCTGATGAAATACGCTTACAAGGCTACATCTTCTACACACGCACACACACAAAGCATGCTCTCATAGATACACACACACATTCATATGTGTAGAGACATAAAGCACTTTGTATGCATGTCGCAGGAAAACCACCGTCAGGCTTTGTGGGTGCCTCGCTGTGCCCTGCGTTATGAATATAAATTTATTTCCCACGTCACGGCACAAACAGCAAAGAAGTGGGCGGCTGGGCGTGTCATGCCACTGCCACTACCAACATAGACATTTCACACATCGCGCATAATAATAATAATAAACGATAACGAAATTTACTTCCTAGAAAACCACACACACAGACACACAGAGACAACAAAGCGCATCCTTCGTATTTCCGTAAAATGCGATGGCGTCTTGTTATGAAATTTTATATGTTGCCAAACTAGCTTAGGGTTCGAATTTATATCCAGTCAGGAATTGTAATTGTGATAATGCTAAAATTATGTAGCTCTCTTTTGCAGTACTAGTTGAGGCTGCATATGGCATCCAATGCTATTTTTTAGACAGATGATAAGCTATAAACAGCTCAAGTTAAATATATTTATTATGGGCCAAATTTAATTTAATACTTGTCTAAAAGAACTTTAATTTTATCTTTTAGTCTTCTCATTAATTGGTTGAGGTACCACGAGCTACAAGTAGTGCAATTACTTATCTTGTCAAGAAAGTCTTTTTCCAAAACTATTCTATTGTCTTCTCAAAAATATAAAATTTTTTAGTTATTTTTAGGTTTGTCAAAGATGACAGCTTAATAGGAAAAAATTAGCATTGAAGTCATTTCGCATTTCCGCTTATACATACATATATATATCATCTGAAAAATTCTTGGCAATTATCTTGTCGAGAAAGTCTAGAGGCTGTACATAGCAGCCTATATTGTTATTTAGACAGATGAAAAGCTATGACAGTTCAAGTAAAATTTAGTTATTATTGGTTACCTAAAAATTAATATTTGGTTGGAAATAGTTATAATCTCATCTTTTAGTCTTTTCTAATTTTTTTTTTATTGCCTTTATAAGCGAAGATGATGGAATTGCAATGACTGCTTAAAAAATTCATCTAGTGAATTTTTGTTTATCATCTTGTCGAGATTGTCTTAAAACTTCATCCAACCCAATTCTAAAGTACTATCAATGTTGTTTTGTTGCTATGTTAGTGCTTTGAAAACTGTTGCAAGAATGTAAGCAGTGTCTTCAACGATATAGTGATAAAGCACATTTTCGGATGTCTTCTCAAGTCTGAGTTAATGTGTGTATTTAGTTCTGGATTGTCAAAGATGACAGATTATTTGGCAGAAATCTGCAAATATCATATAGATTAATTTTTCTTTGAAGAGATTAAGTGCTTGCTTATTGTGAAGTATTGGAAGACAACGTTTCAATTCATCTTTTGATGTTTTCGTATTTATTTTTAATAATTCCCTGACTTGACTTGATCTCTATTAATAACTGTTCGAAGACAACAGGCACCTACAGCTTATAGCCGAGTTCGAACTGCGTTGTATTGCATTAATAGAGAATTTCTTGGGCAAATAGCGCCTGTTTGCTAGCGATAGGCAAATGTACAAGTGCCTCTGCGGGGAATCGAACCACCGACCATCGGGTTACAAAGTGTGTACGCTACCACTCAGCTATCGATGGCCAATTGCTCTTAAAATCGAAAATTTGTCAGATAACTTTCTATATACATATATAAGTTGTAAATATTCTCATGATTATTTTTGACCATCATCTTGTCGACAAAGTCTGAGTTTAACAAAGATAACAGATGCATTGGAAGAATACTGTCACTAGCAAAGAAACTTATCTACTTTTAAAGAGATTAATGTTAGCTTCTTCCGCAATATTTGCAAACTTAACACATCCAAATCTTCTTCTTAAAAACGAGTAACAAGAGACTTCGGCTATTGTTTGTTGTTATCTTAAACTCTTAAAAACACTGTGAGGTCAATATATAAATAGTTTTCAATTATTAACAACTAGGCAGAGATGAAGCTTAAAGCATTAAACAAAATTATTGTTTTTCTGCCCTGGGGGTGAGGATGTCCTCATTTTATATTTCAATGGTTTTGGGGTCCAAAGCCATATTTTTATTAATTAAAAAAAAAAAACATTGCATAACTTCAGACTTGTAAAGTTTTAAAATCGGTTATCTCGAAAACCTAATCAGATGGGGTCAAACGGAGTACCTGTTTTGATTTTTGCAGCCCGAAAATTTTTACCAAAGAGAGTCTATCTAATTTTTGAGAATAACCCGAAAGAGTCTCAACTTTCTTTAACCTACCTGCTGCACAAAATAGTCGCTCAAAATATTTAGTTCCTTAGGCTGATCTCAGAAGTTTGAAGACACCGCCTCAATTGCTGTTAGTGTTGCCAACAGTCTTAAAGCCCAACTAAAAGTCATTACAAAAAAGTCACATGCATTTTTTTCTTATCTTTATTTTTTTAAATTGTAATACTCTAGAAAAACGCTCAACAGCTATCATCTCATCCAAATCATGACGCTACATTAAGTAGCATACTTGAGGGCGTCAAATAAAAGTAACAACAACAGCTTTAAAAACAATTCAAGCCAAGTTCCTCAACCAGGAGATACAGAGGAGCAATGCCAAAACCACAGCTGTTAGCCATTTTTCTAATAATATTGATGTAAGTTTTCATTACGCGAGGAGAGCAGCCAAAAAAAAAGTCAGACAGCCAACAAGGCAATGTATTCTGGCTGTTGATGTGTAGGTGTGTATCTGTGTGTTTGTATAACCACAGTTTGTGTGTGTGTGTGTGTGGTATAGCATTATGATGATGACGTTGACATATCTACACACAGCGCGAAGGCAGCTTAGCTTAGATTTTTCTTTCGTGTATGTTGCTGTATATCTGTGAGTGTGTGTATTTCTAGCTGTGTGTGTGTGTGTGTGTGTAATGTTGAAAGCATAAGAAAAATCGCAAGAAACTCATCTAGAAAATTGTCAAAGTGACAGCTGTGGGAAAGTATTGTGACATGTGTTTAAATGAGCTACAATTCGGTGTATGCTTGCTGCCAGAGTTGCCACCATTCTGTTTGAGTTGCCTCTTTAAACTCGCATCTAAGCTAATCCAACGGACAACAAAACTCAACTTGATTTAATTTTGCATCAACTTTTTTAATGCCAAATTCAAACATCAGCCACAGCCACAGACAATAGACAAACAAACTGCACATGAGCAGCGGTCAGCTGGAGAGCTAAAAAGCTGGATACCAGGCTAGTACTGAAGAGTACAGAGATGGGTCTCGAGTTGGACATGAGTTGGCCTTTGCATAATTTAAGCGTTACTGGCATGCATAAAAAGTTAACCATGCCAATTCATCGTACGCATACTCTCTGAGAGAGTTTGTAAACAATGATATAGAAGTAGAAATCCGGTTCGTCTAGAAAATTCGGTAAAGCATGTTTGTATGAATATTCTACGGTTAAAATTGTATTAAGCCTTGTTACGGAAAAAAAATATATTAAATATATTATATATTGCAATATATCTAAAAGTACTTTACCTCACTAAATTTTATAAAAATAATTTTTCTTTTAAGACTAGTGCTACTGTAGTAGTTTAAAAGTACTTTTCAGAACCGATTCTATCAAGTCCTTCAAAAACAGCACAGCGTCTTATAGTCACCCGGAAACCTTTTAGGCTGGCAAGGGTAAGTAAACTTTCGCGCGCCACTGTAACTTTTCCTTTGTATTGCAGTATGTTGTTTTTTTTTCTATCCAAATTTAAACAAGCTTCGTGAGGGGTGAAAACTGTTTTGGGAGTGCAGTTCCGGGGTTAGGTGCGACTGTGTCTACCCTAAGCTTTGTTACAAAATAGCGCGGCAACTAAATTATCTGCATTGTTTGTGTTTGTCGTTTGTGGCAATGCTTTGTAGCCCTGGCTGGCATCATGGCCAACTAGTATCCGGAGTACTGCCAGAGCTTTGTGTTTGTTGCATTTTAAAAGGCCGTTGGGTAAAGTACCATGAAGTAGTGTTTTTTTTTTCTCTCTCTCTCTCTCTCTGTGGCAGATCTTTGTTGTTGTTGTGCGGCTTTGGGCATAAATTTCATGGCTAAAATATGTGCTTTAGTTGGCCTATGTTGTAGCTGGCGCTGCAGACCAATGTGGCTGACTAGTTAATTGAATTCGCCAGCGGGGAAAAAAGTGTTGCCACATACAATATTTAAAAATATGATACTTAAAGACTAGCTATTAAAGTATGTAGTTTCAGAAAGAGTTGGAGGGATTCTGTCAAGTCAAGCTCTTTTCCTAATCGCTAATTAACTGCAATATTTTAACGTTGACAAGTTATCTGCTAAGTAGCCACTCATTTACTTGTATTTATATGTAACACATAAGAAACTTATACGTCCACTCAGGCCAACGTTTACACAGTGCAACAAAGTCACAATGAGCCGACTCGGTATAGTACTTGAGGGCAACTAAGCAGTCTAGAAACACTTGCCACATGAGGCAACACACCCAGACACACTCATTGTACCATACGAAAGCACTCACAATAGTCGTTGGCTGGCACTTGAAGGACATGAAATGAAACTCATTTGTAGGACCAACAGCCAGCGGGCCCGGCAGAAAGACAGCAGATGCCACAGTTGGTTTTTGTAGCGCTCTTCGAACTGAACTAAATTTGTACAGAGAGAGTGACATGCAAATTATGAGAAACACATAAACGAACATGCATATACACCTAGAGGACGTTAAGTAGCAGCCCAGTTGGATTTAGCGGAAAAGTTTAAATATTTTACCTATATGGAGCCTTTGTAAAGTTTCTAAAAAAAATGTAGTTAGATTACGAAGCTGTATTAGGTTATCCGGCAGATAAGCGTGCTTCAAAACACTGACGCCTCTGCTCTAGCAGAAGCAAGGGAAAAGCACCAATACATTTATGTGTTGTTTATTTTGACGGGCAGAAATGCAAAAGTGCCCCACTTATAGCTATAGCAAGCTTAACTGCCCGCCAAATGAATGTTCACAAAAAGCTGTTTAGTTTTCAATCACACTACAGATACAAAATAATATCTACCAAACATATTCTAAGAAATAGGTACACACTTGCAGAACTTAGAACTATTATAGCTCCCCACTAACGAAGTTTTAAGTTGACCTGAATACCATTCCATCAAATCCAACTGGGTAAGCGCACACAGCGACTATGTTAGATGGCACAATGTAAGTGTTTAATTGTGCCCCGACAACTCAAGAGGGAGTCCGGCACAATGATCCTGACACTGCTAAACACACAGTTATTGTTATACGGCAATGGCACCTGTGTCTGGCTCTTTGTGACCATTGCGACATTATGACTAATTTGTTAGCAATTATGTTGGATTGACAGTTCAGATTGGGTACATTAACATAATTGTTGCTATGAGTACACTCACACTCATTCACACACACACACTCACTTAGACACAGGTGTGACTTTTATGAAGTTAACTAAATGTGCACTTGAGTGTAAACAACATGCCCGGATATGAATGAAGTACCCGTCTGGGGGTGGTACAAAAGGCGTTCAGAAGTCAGTCAAATGCAAACCATATCTAGGGCTCCTAGACAAACAACAACAACAATGTGACCACAAACCGCTGCCTGCATGTTTTACAATTTGCACTTAATTGTTTAGCATGAGCATGACCGCAACAACAGAAATAACAACAACAATAATGACAGCAACCCACAGTAAGGACAACAACAACCCTAATGATAGCAACCCTCTGCACACTGGTCGAAAATGAATTTTGTGGGAATAAATTCGAAAAAGTACAGGTAGAAGAGACTGAAATTCGGAATTATATTTTTTATAAGTAAAATAATATCTTCAACAGTTGCAAAACGCTTTAACCAGTTTAAAAAAGAGGTGCTCTGCCACCTGTGCAACATTAGTTTCTTTTTCCTTGCTTTTTTCTTCGTTGTTTCGTTTTTGTTTTCTCGCCTTTTAAATTTGGATGGAATATTAAATTTTCTTTTCATTCTCGTTTATTATGCTTAAAAGTGTATCTTCTTCGTTTAAAATTGTTGATCTCTTTTTTTTAATGATACGGATTCAGAGGTTCCTATCAAAGAGTTTCAAGTGCCATAATTGCCCGGTCGATGGTACAGGAAAAAATAACGGAAACATTTAAAGCTTCAAAATTTTTTGCGACAGTCAGAAAAAAAACTATGACGACGACAAAGATCGTTTATAAACGCAATAGAGAGATAATCTTTACATCATCTTAAGTCAAATTCTTTTTTGCTCTTTTTTTTTACGCCCAAAAAAATCTTCACGTCCTCATGCTTACGTCATCTTTACCAGCCCGATAAGTATGGTAAGACTGTACCTCAACTGTTAAAAATTCCAAAATGTCTTACAGCATTTTCTGGGATTGACGCTCTCTGGATTTTTGACTTTACATAAAGAGATAGTAAAGTAAGCAAGGTTCCTTAAAACTGTCTGCCATCGCCATCAACCAACTATTATTTGTATGCTAATAAACTACATTACCGACCACTGTGCGCACTGTCAGCCGAACAACAACAATAACAATGAACATTTACTAGCTCATGAGTCTAATTAATTCATGTCCATTGAGTGTCAAGGTTCTCTTATTCAGCATTTCGTTATCATTTGTTCGTATTTTTGGTGTTTCGGTTTTTCGGTCGTTTGTGAAAGCAAGTAACATTACTGAAAAACTTAATTGGGGGCTAAATAAAAATTAGGTTTAACATAGTAACTAATTTGGGTTCGAAACCAGGAATAGGTAATAGGTTTAAGCATATTCAAATGTCATTAATGACATATTCCAAAAAAAAAGGTTAAAATGTAGCGAATTTAAAATTATTTTTAAAAACTTGTCAGGATACATTTTGAATCAAAAAATTGGCATTTTGGGGATATTCAGCGCAAACGGCTTACTGAAATACATACATTAGGAGAAAGATCAAGATGAAAGCGTATACATATTATTACCAATATCTTTTTAAATTATCTTCCCGTCATGATCATCTTAGTACCGACATTAACAAAGTCTGCGTGATAGTTTTTAAAAGGTGGGTGAATTTTGATTTCTTATTGTTATAGACAGTAACTAAACTCACTAAAGTTAACCTGTGTTTGGATAAAATTTGGTATTCCTAGCGCCTACGCTCTAAGCGAACTGGAGGTGTTCATACAGACGAACGGACAGGCAGGCATGGCTTGTTCGATAACTGAGGCGAGAAGGGTCCGCCACAGAGCCTTTATGCTACATTCTATAATTCTATATAAATACAACGAGTACAGTTCACCCTGCTGCATGCAAGAGTTTAAGCTCTACAAATTAAACCACAAATATTACCAAGCAAGTTTGTTTTCCCGAACTACATACCAGAACTGTATAATGCTCAATATTATTTTACTCAATTCTATTTAATTTGTCATCTCTTCAACTTGTTCCTTGAAATCATTATCCCAATAATAGAATTATATACATATTTACATTCACGTACTACTAGGATTTTCGCCTGAAAGCATGCTACAATTTATGTAAGCAATTTAAGTACGATTTCAAGAAAATTCGCTTAGAGTTGCAACTTGAGGCAACATGCGCATACTAATACAGACTCAAATAAGCCTGGCAAGTGATTAGGCAATGCAATAACAGTATCAAGCATATGCTGCCACACACAAATACAACCGAAACAAACAACCGAATGAACCAACAGGCAAATAACACCCAGCAACAACAAGCAGAAGCAACAACAACTGCAACAAATCCAACAACAAACATAAATGTTTACAACTCGAAAACAATAAATGCGGTTGGGTTTTTGGCTTCAAAATGTCTCCAGGGTCAATTTCAAATGCATTTACATATGCACACAGAACTGGGAACTAACACACTGATACACACATACAGTGGCGTAGATAGATGAGTGATTTCGGGATTTATAAGCCCCATAAGCCCAAACAACAAGATGAACGGCGCAGGAAAGTATTTTGTAACGTCCGGTATGGACTTATTTTTTAAAACTCAAAAATTCTTGAGGACTCTTGCATTCTTATAATTAGAGGGCCTGAGATATGCTCTTGCATTGACAGAAACAGCTGCTACAAGAAGAGGAAATCTCCAGACTAAACACAGATTCCTTAGTTTCTATAATTTGACAAACAGAGTAACCTTTGTGACAATGCAGACAACTTTACGCGAATATAGAATCCATATGCTCTAAGTCTCGGGAGCCTCTGTCTAGCCTTCTAGGGAGCACAACAGGTCACTAGGTTACAAGGACTACATTTTTGATCAGAACCAACCAGGCCATCTAAAAGAAATCACAAGACAAAAAATTGACCAAAAAAAAAACATCGTGATCGTTTTACCACTTTGAGACTATTTGGAGACTGTGATTGAAACCAATCTACAATACAACCAAAAAAAAAAACACACTATAGAAGGTAATTTAAAAATTGATCACCTCGATGAAGATCGAAAAAGGAAAAAGGTAGCAAAGAAAAAAAATTCACTACCATTTTTTCGGTAGTCTTTATAAAATATATAATCAGGGTGTAAGTGATAGGATAGGTTAGGTTAGGGCGGCAGCTGGGACTTGACGTCCCAACTCACTTAATCCAAAAATAGGCCCGTTGTGATACCGTAGTAGTAGACCTTCATCCACCCTTCCCCACTCTATGTGTACCAAAGTTGCAGCCATCCGGCGGACTGAATAAACCTGGAAAGGCATTTTGCACTTTGCTCTGAGAGCTGAGATAAGTCATTTAGAAACTTGACATGAAGAAGCGAAACTTTGTCCTACACAATCCAGGGCAGTGACAGAAAAGGTGTCCGTCTCCAGCTCGTCTTCACAGCTCCTGCAGAAGTCATGATGGGGTGCGTTAAGCCTTGATGAATGAATTCTCACCAGCCAGTTTCCGGCAATTGCTTTTGATATTTGATTCCACGCTTAATTTGCTTTTGCTTCCTGTGGGAGACTGTCTGATGGATAGTGAGCCTGACAAGTTTCGTGTGTCCTCAATGGATCTCTCTACCGGCTTAAGAAAAAGAACCCCTGCTGTACAACTGATGGCAAATTAAGATTTCCATGGACAAACCATGCGCTTTAAGTCACAATTGAATCACTAAATATTTCGAAGAACATTTCTCTCTCAAAGTCTATTTGGATACTTCGCCGGCTTAGAAGGAATGGAGTGTCCTAGGCTTTTATACGTTCGCCTTGGCAAAGATATTGGCCGTGAAGCTGAGCCTCTTGTCCAAAGTGAGATATAGATTTTTTCCTTTCGCAGACTGCTTCTAAATCTAACCGTCAGAAATGGCTGACGAGATTTTCTGGTATAATGACTATGTGAAGAATGTAATCTTTTGTTAATTAATGATCGCTTCCATAATTTCGTAAGCCCCCCATCGCTTAATGCTATCTAAGCCACTGAAAGACAACCATATATACGACAGTGTTGGTAAGTTCATGTTTGAGTGTGGCTTAGTGTTAGTAATTGTGTGGGTATGCATGTTCAGACACTCAAAATATAGATTAGTGTAATTACTAGTGCAAAGCGAGCTATGCGACGGCCATGGCATCCAGAGCAATGGCTCAAGGGCATTTCACTTTGCAAATATCAGTGTGTGTGTATCTGTGTGTGCGTGCGTGTGTGTATACTGGTGTATGACATTAACAACATCATTCAAATGCATTTCAAATATGTATTGCACAAACTCTGCTTTTGATTTCATTTCATTATGAATTTCCATTGCAATTTCATCTATGAATAATTGAATATGCACGATGCGTACTTTAAGGCCAAAATTGCCATTACAATTGTTATTTGATTTTGATATAGATGTAGTTGTTGTTGTTGGTGTTTTTTTGTTGTTGTAATGTTTTTGACTAATTCAGCTGAAATATGCTTATTACGCATTAAAACTAATTAAGCATGGAAATTTTGTTTACTTCTCGAAAATGACAAAATGTCAAATGAATTCACTATAGTTTAAAAATGCATTGAAAATATTTGTTTTTGATGTTGATTGATTATGAAGTTCAATGCTCTAAATCATAAACGTTTGGTTTTTGATTCGGCTGGTTTATGATTGCATTTAATAGCTGAATTTTAGAGTATGCATAAATTAAAAGCGAATAATTAATTTTTGCAGTACGAAATAAAATATTAATCTCAGGATAAGGCAGTGTTTAAACGTATAGTGGGACCGAGTTTAGTTGCTTTTCGTTGGCATTTTATCAAAAAATAAATATTCACATTGGGGGAACTATTCTTAGACAGTCCTGAGATTACGACGATATTTTGAGGGTCTTTATAAACCAATTCAGAGTGACAAAGTCTGTGTTGCGGACAGCCAGACGATCACCTGCTGCCATCTATAGTCACCCTGGTAGGGGCACTAACAACGGTAGATCCTACTATTCTTAGTCAACCCAGAGAAAGTCAAGATCTTTTGATGATCTTCAGGAGCAACTCAAGAGCGACAGAGTCTGTGTTGCAGACGATCCACGGAAGCCATCCATAGACACTCTGGTACGGGCACTCACACAGGTGGATCCTACTTGGATCATTAATGGATTATTATTGGTCGTCCCAGAGCTAATCACGATCTTCTGAGGGTGTTCATGAACAAATCAAGAGCGACAAAGAATGTATTGCATATAAACAGACAACGCACTGTAGCCATAGACCCATAGACACCCTACCACTCACACAGGCGGATCCTACTTGTTCATGCACAGATCAAGATTGACAAAGTGCCGCATGAGACTCTTACCAACAATGACACCCTACGCTGCAGAAGTTTTGAAAAGAGAGGAGAGAAAAGAGAAAGAGAAAAGAAAGCGTCGCTGTTTACTTGTGAGAGACGTCACAATCGGGTATTACTTGTGTATGAGAATAAAAGTTGTTGCGCTACACGAGCAGAGCATTTGGCCAAAAACGATAATGAAAAACTCTATCCAAAAGATAGTAGCAGGGAGCGCTACTCTGGTGCACATGAGGTTTTTTTCGAAACAGCAGCAGCCATTTAGTGACAACATAGCATAGAATTTGGTAGGAGACCCTACCTACCAACTATATCATAAGAAGGATAGCGAAAAGGAAAGTGTCACTGCGTTTGATGATTATTTTTAAAGGGGTTTCGTCACAACCGGGAATTAATTTTGATTGAGACTATACCGATAAGCAATGGTTGAGCAATACTCTATGTAGAGAATAATAGCGGGAAGTTCCTGTTTTCAAAAAAACTGTACCTTTAAGAAGAAATTCATATTAACAGGAGATCCGAGTGAGTTATAACTTCAGAAGCTAAATTCAGCAATACCCGAATGAAAGACGTTTAACTAAAGGCACGTCATCACTCACTTCATAGCGTTTTCGGAGAGAAGTAACCACGCAATACAGGCCAATTACTGGAATCTTTTTTAGCTCGCAGTTTTCAATGAAAAGAACAAAAGAAGCAAGGTTGCCGAGTACGGAAGTCCTACAGAACTTGAAAAAGGGAAATTCGACAATATACGAATGAAATACTTTGAACTAAAGGTACATCATTTAACACTTTATAGCTTTGTAGCAGATGAACTTTCGTCATATCTTTTCTAAAAAATATAACATCATCATTATACTAGCGCATACTCAAATAATTTAATCTTAAAACTTTTCTATCCAATCCAATTGTGGGTCCGATTCTATTATGGGTAGTTAGTCACTAAATATTCATAGATATGTTCATAAGCCAGCAACAGAATAGCGCCACTAGGACACACTCGTATAAGTCTAGGTACCATGCCCTTATAAAGCGCTCGAAATCCCTCTTCCCTATAGATCCTACTAATGGTGTTGATTGTACCATCACATTTGATTACTCCTTTGGGTTGCGCCTGATTTTTTACCTTAGCTGCATCAAAAGGTGTCGACAAGTAGCATGCTATGAAAGTAGCAGTTAAACCAATAATCCACTTTCTTTGAAATCCCCACGAATGTTCTTCTGCTGAGAGCATCACATCTTTCATACCATAAAAAAAGCCAAAGTAGAACATGTTATATATTGAATTTCTAACCATGGTGGCAGTTAAACCACAGTATAGACCATTCCTACCAAAACCAGAGGTGCTTATGATATTACGTGCCACAGCATAGGCGCTCAGCTTTTTAATACTCCTATTTGTCTGCTGTGTTATTTTGACGGTCTCAAAGGGAGTTATTAAAAATGCTTCAAGAGCACCGGTGATACCTCCAGATAGACAGTAGGTTATATAAGTTTGCTGATCCGATCCAAACATAAAAAGCGATTTGAGTTTCTCGTACGTTAAAAATTTGATGCAACGCTTCGGCGAATCGATCAGTAATGGAGGCACTACACCTTTATAGTAAGACCCAATGCCCTCCTCCCGATACATTTTAATAAAGGCATCGAGCACACCAGTGTAGTGTAATGTCTTAAGTGACTTATCTTGCAGTTGTATTCGTGTCTTTATCACATCCATAGGGTGCATAAGAGATATCTCAAGTAAACTGGCTGTTCCACTAGCCACTGCTTGATATGCCATGCGCTTAGCTGCCGAGATTTGAGGTGGTTCCATCATGAGGGTTATCTCACATGCTGTGCTTTTTTTGGGTTAAATGGATAAAAACTTTTCCAAAAAGTCTTAAAAAGGCTCCAAAATTTCTGTTAATGGTCTAATGTTTTTTGTAATTCCAACATGTTCGCAAATTAAAAAAAATTTTTAATTTTTTTAAAAATTTTGATACTAAATTCTACGTTGCCTCAAAATTGGTTTTGGTATAGCCAAAAAAACCACAATAATCATAATTGTTGTCTAGCTTGGGTTCAGAGTTGCCAAGTTGCGTTGAATTAATCTCATCTTTCTATCAAACTAAAATTCAAAAGGGTTGCATCAGTGGCCTACACTACAAATTTACTTATTTAAGCCTCAAAGCTTCATAGTTCAAACTTTAACTTTCAGTATTTAGCTTTAAATTTTTTTTTTATAATTGCCTCCAATTTAAACTACATTTGCCAAAAATCAAAAATAAATTGCACTCCATGCGCTCAAATTTTTATCCTTTTAAACTAACTCAATTAAGCAGACATAACAATATGTCTGGTTTGCAAATTTTGTCAAATTAAATTAGAAACCCAAGTTTTTAAAACAATTAAATTGCATGACAATATTTTTATTATTTTTTTTTTTTTTATACTATTTATTATTTATTTATCAAGTTAATAAAATATAAATTATTTGAATAATTTAAGCACAAAATAAATCAAACGCCAACACTCAGAGACAAAACTGACCAGCGCTTGATATTTTTTTTTCATATTTGTTTTAACATCTATATTTATTTATTTACTTGCCTTTTTACTTTTTCATAAAAATTTTTTGTCGGCAAAAAGCTGAATTGTGTGTCATGATTTTGATACCCTGACAGTAAGGAGTACTTTAAAATTAGTGTTGCGTCAGACAACGAATTAGACCTCACGGAGTATATCCCAAACAATATTTAAATTATATTCGTAATCCCAAGCCCAAATTATGTGTAGCATAGTGTTCTTCATTTTCAAAAAAAATGCAGTTTTCTTTGACCAGATTTTAATAATATCGTATTTAAAGCACAAAAGTATAATTTTTGACGATTTTTTAATTTATATAAGAAAATACTTCCTATATTTGAACAAAATTTAATTTAAAAAATGTAATACAGTCGAGGCGGTGCCCGACAGTGTAATACCCTGTACCTTTTTTCTCGATAAAAGTTTTATTCCTGCATATTCTTTCTATGAACTTTCCAATTGGAATATTTTATTTGTTGGTGCAAAACGATATTTATACCTATAAGTTCCGCAAATTTAAACCGATTTTGATGAAAATCGAAATTTACGTCAAAGGAGTTATTTTCAGTATATGGAGTAAGTTTTGAATGTAGGGTGTGGGAGAAAACACGATAAATCGATCGCGGGGGTGGGGGGGGAGGGTTCCGCATTGATCAAATTTGGATGTGGATTTGTTCTTTAGAGGCACATGAATCAGCTCACCAAAATTGGTGATTCTAGGTCATTTGTTTCTATAATTACGTAGAGTCAAATATTGACGCAGTTTATAGGCAAGGGAAGGTGAAATTTGTACCCGAGGTTATGATAAGCATTTTGGTATAAAGGACGTAGGGTCTGCCACGCCTCCTTCTTGCCGTTACATACATTGCACAAATCTAGTATACCCTTTGTACAGGGTATAAAGATGGCGTACGTTAATGTCTGGCGCGGACGATTTTGGGCTACCCTGTACCACCACATTGCAATCAAATCCGATATATTGCTTACGAACTCCAAAAGATAATTCTTTGCCAAATTTGGTAACGATATTATCATAAACAAACAAAAAAAAAGTCGAATTTTGTACCAAACACGATTTTTTAACCCATTAGGGCTATGTGATATAGTCAACCGATTTTGATTAAATTTGGTACTTTGGTGATGGGAAACTCTAAAAAACTTTCGATATCTTTATAAACAGCCGAGTTATGCCCTTTTTTTCGATTGATCGATCCTACGGGAGCTATATGATATTGACATCCAATTCGCACCAAACTCGGAATATAGTTATAATTAAGTAAATATAATAATAATTACTTTTTTTTTCCTAAAAACAGGTATCTACGTCATTTAAAACCCTATTTTCATTTTTATATAACTATATTCCGAGTTTGGTCCGAATTTGATGACTTTATCTAAAGCTGATATATTTATGTATCGATAATATATTTAAAAAAATTATTTCTTTGAATTAAGTAATTATAGTTATAATAATTATTATTCATGAAAGTAGATTAATATAGTGGATATAATTTGATAATATAAAAATTATAAAAAAAAGTCAATTTTTCTAATTAGAATTAGACTTAAAACAAAAATCATCAGACTCCTTCTTTAAGAGAAGCCTTTTGTATGCAATTTTTTTATTTTTTTCAACGGGAAGGATATTTAGATCATTTGCCAAATAATCAAGTTTTCCTTTTAGTGAACCTACTCCGCAATTTTTTAACCTATTTGCTGTTGAAACTCTTTAATTATTTTTTAATATAATTTTTTTTATCATTTTAATAATAAAATACAAATAATAATCTAACGAATTTGTGATTTCAGTTTTCGCTAATTAGACCAAATTGAACACTGTGCGACGTGCACTGAACTGTGTGAAAGATTTGCAAATAAAAATTATACTGATTTATCGAAATTAAAGAGTATTGCTTAGTCTGCACTGTATGCACTCTACAGACGGCTCACTTTTTTAGCCACTGTTGTTGTAGTTATTGTTTATTTCGTTGTTGTGGCTTTGGTTGTCTAAATAAATTTTTTATTGACCATGGTTAACGCTTCAGTTCACAATAACGAAACATTTTTGGCTTGCCTACACACACACACACACACACACACACCCGCACACAGTTACATACACACACAGATACACCCACACAAATGCATACCATTCACAAACATAGAGTGAATAAAAGTCAATAACAAGCTGAAGCCAAGAAAAACCAAGGGACATGTGTGAAAAAGCCAAACCACAGAATGTGGCGCCTCAAAGCATGCCACAAGTTACTCCACACTTACAACGATTGTGTAGGCATTAAAGTGAGTGAGTTTGTGTGAGTGTGGGTTTGTGGCATGCCACACGGCCTGAATGCTGAAATGTATGAATGAATGAATGAAATAAAATGCTCAAATTACACATGTTATACAATTGTTGGTGAAAATATGATTATACTGTTTAGGGGGTGTGCCGGGGGAAAAGGTGTGCCAGCCGGAATACCTTAAGATAACCGTCATGAGCGTATGATACATACATGAAATTGTTTACATAGAGTTTATGAGTAACTGTGTAAGTGTATGTGTTTGGGTGTGTTTCGAATGCTCTTAGCAACATGGGAGATGTAAGGTTTTGCTGTAAAGTATGCAACATGTTTAGGAAATAACTTTTGGAAAGAAGTTCAGATTTTTAAAGGAATTCTTAACATAATAAAATTGAGCTTTAATAAAATCTTTTAATTTGGATAGTTTCTTGAGGTTTTAGAGGTACCCTAAAGAGGCTAAAAAAATAGTGGAAAATTCCCTGATGAATGAATTTTTCTGATCTTATCTAGTATTATAGTCTGGTTATTTTGGTCTACAATACAATTTAGATGGATAAGATATTTTGAATATTGAGCGATACTGATTTTGCGATATTTTGTTTATCGATGTATCGTAAACCCGATAGCAGCTGCATTGAGTCCAAAAAAATTTACTTGACTTAGCATATAAAAAGTGTATACAGCATTCAACTTGTTAGTTAACCCCAAAATCGTATTAAAAATTCATAACACGTTCTTTGAGACAGCTCAATATCGGTTTGTTCAAAATATTTCTCAGTCTCAGTGTGTTAATTTTTCGATTTTTCATATAAATTGTATTTTGTGCGCACCTTGAGTAATATTTGCCTTGAATTTTAAAGCCTGACTTAAAGTGCTGCAAAATGAAATGAAATTAATATGAGGTTTGACTTAACGCCTCATAAATCATTGTCCAATTTTGTGTCACAACTGGCAGCTTGGCTTGCTCGGCCAACTGGATGGCTGACTGGACAGGACTGAACGACTGCAGAGCCAAGTCTGTGGGTCTGGTTCTAGGAGCAGCTCCTGTCGCTGGTCCTCACTGGCTTGTCTGCTGCTGACTTCAGCATTGTAACACAAACACACTTAAAATGATTGAAATATATATATACATATATAGAGTATGGGAGATATATGCGTAACATGGCAAAAACATTGCAGTAATCATACATATAAGATACTCGCATATATAGATCTAAAACTGTGTGTAATATATATAAAGTAAGGTAGAGCTGACTTGGCTAGTTCGGACAAGTTGAAGACTGCAGAGTTCCTCATTACACGCTTGTCACGTGCACATTTAACGTTTCGCTGCACACATACACAGTGACATAATTATAGGTACATATAGGGAGATACATATATATACACGTCCTTACTTATAGCAGTCATTTATATTAATATTCTCGAGCAAAAAACATGAGACACAAGCAACTGGGCATAAAAATTTCTTTTCAAGATTTCACAAAACTTTGCTCTAATTTTTTATGGAACACTTGAACAATACTTTTTCACATACGAATAAGAAAAAAATGTTTAAAGCAATTCGTTTAATATTGAACGGATGCATTCGAAACAAAAGTTTGCCTCGAAGTGCTCCCCATCAAATACTAAGCGCAACAAAACAAACATAAGCGAATATATAAAATGTTTAAGGATAATTGGCTTAGGTAATGTCCGGTAGTATGGGAAATACCTAATGAAAAAAAAAAAAATGGAGAGAAAAGGAATCTTTGAAAAAGCAATATGAGTACAATTGTGTACCTGATGCTCGTTTCGGGAGTTATGTATGCGTTAATTTCGGCAGAAGTAAGAAATATTTTTGAAAACATTCAATAACCAATAAATGAATCGATAACTCAGGTACTGAGAAAAACTAGCTTGCGGTGACAAACAAAGTTGTTTACGCTTATCTTTTTTCAAGAAAAATAATTTCAGCTTAATTTATAAATAAAATTCGAGAAAATGGGAAATAAAAAAATTTTATACTAAATAGCAAAAGAAATTGTAAGTATTCTTTTGAGAATAAAACTGTGGGACTCAGGCCGAGCTTAAAAGTTTTGCGTCCAATACGCTTTGAACTTTTTGATTTATTCTACCATTTCACTCTAAGCTCCATTAAAGAACTTCATTCTAAGAAAGTTCTGGTCAGAAATTTAAATTTGCTGTGTCATGAATTTAAGAACTGTTTTTTTTTTATTTTATTAAACTAATTTTATCTATCTTTATTATAATTCTGTCTAGAAATTATAGGGTTTAAAATTAAATTAATTAATAATAATAATAATTTCCCTGACTGACTATTCAGTCAGACGCCCCTGGGCGGAGCATTGGGGATCTCTATTAATAACTGTTCTAAGAGAACAGGGACCTACAGTTTATTGCCGAATCCGAACGGCTGTGTCTTGAATTAATAGAGACTTTCTTGGGCAAATAGCGTCTTTGAGCTAGCGATGCCAGCGCTAGGCAAATGTACCAGTGCTACTGCGGGGATTCGAACCACCGACCTTCGGTTTGCAAGGCGAGTACGCTACCACTACACCACGTATATCATATAAAAAAAGCCGTATAAAAAAAAGTTGTGCACTAACCTTTGTTTTATTTTATTATTTTTATTAAATAATAGTTTTCTTGCTCTTTTTACTAAAAAAAAACAAATAAAACACGCAATGCTTGCCACTCACTTGACAAAAAAAAAACACTAAAGCAAGACATGCCTAAATTAGCCGCGCCGTTTACACTTATTGCCATTAATGCACCATAAAAAAATAGGATAAAAAAAAAAACAAAGAGAGCAGTTCTTGCACCCCTCACACAAACGCACTTGCACTAATTACGCTCAAAAACGATTCTGCACTCCAATTAGCCTTGCCGCTTACACTTATTACCTTTAATAACCCAAAAGAGAGCGTTCACACACACACACACGCTTGCAATTATTACGCTCAAAAACGATTCTGCACTCCGATTAGCCTTGCCGCTTGCACTTATTGCACAATAGAAAAATATGATCAGAAAGAAAACAAAGAGAGCAAACTTTGCTCTTCTCACACATACGCGATTACACTTATTACGCTCACTGCACAAAAAAAAACACAACAAGAATACGCGCACCTTTTCACACCCACGCACTGCATTCTAAATTCCGATTAGCCTGCCTTCTCGCACTTTTCATAGCCAACTTCAATGCGCACTTTATTAATTTTCTTTAATTAATTGTTTAAACAATTCCCGGTATTTGCTAACAATTTCCAATTGTTGCTAATAGTTCCACTAACTGATTTAACATATTTTAACACTTTTTCGCAGCGCGTAAACTAATTAAATTTTAATAAAACAGCAGCGCGTGACCGCGTGACCTTAACGCGTGGACCGAATTATTTACTTCTCTTGGGCTCTCATTTTTTAAAAGGCGTAGTCAGCTTGTTAGCTAAGGGGCTCAAAGCATATGTGGTGATGTTTATTATTATATATAAACTAAAAGAGAAACCATTTTAAATCTTTATTTAAAAATCAAATGCTGTAATAAATTATCTGCAAAAATTAATTTACTATGCGTTCATTGCATATGTATAAGTTTGATAGAGGAGTGCAGCGTAACCCCTTAGACTACGCCCTTGACTTTCTTTCTACTCTTTGAGCTGCAGTGATAGATTTGCCAGATGTTCAGTTTTCAATAAAAACAATTATTTTACTTTGTTATATAAGCAGCAGTGCGCATATCTGGCAGCGCTAAAAGAGAAGGTATTAAAAATAAATATACACTGCGCAAAAAAAAATTAATTATGTAATTAATATGCAAGCTACAAAATGTGTCAAATATTGTGCATAGTAATGTATAAAGTATTTTATTTAGTATTGTATATATATTTATTTATATAATTATAAATAGAAGTTAATTTAAAATTATAAAGCGTAGCAGAGCACCAGAGCAGTTTGTAGCTAGAGCCTTCAGGCTGAGTATTGCAGTATAAGTTAATAGCTGCAAGTGATTTTTTTTAATTTAAAAGCAAGAACTTTTAATAAATTTATAATTCATACTACAAGTGTTAAGTTCTGTATAATGCGTTTATTGTTATGAATAGTTTTAAAGGGAGTTCAAGCAATACATTTGCGATATAAACATGGGAATTTAAACCTAAGTTATTCAATTATTTTACGAAAAAGTAAAAAGTTAACGCCTTTTAATAAAGCACATTTTCATCTCGGCGACTATGTAAACAAGCAAGTTATCTCTATTTGGGGCTCTGAAAAACAACGGAAAAGTTGTGGAGAAACCAATGCATTAAAAAACAGTCACAGTTTGGTGCAAATTACAAGGGTTAGGCCCGTTTGAGCCTCTTTTTCAGCTTTATGAAAAAAAAATTTAAAAGTTTCGATCGATAATGTTGCCTAGGTTAAAATTTGGGATGGGATAGGGACGGATATGTCACGGATCAAGCCAAAATCTGAAAATTGATGAAAGGGGATAAATTGGGAAACGAGCGGATTGGATGGGATATAATGCTAAACTCAACTCGGATTTCGAAATCTCTGTCGAATTTCGAAAGTTCTTAATTTTTTATTATGTTTTTATTTTTAAGCATATCTGAGAGTGCTGAAATTTTGCCAAAAATTAATTTTCAGCACATGAGTATATTTTGTGGTATAGTATAATCTCTACCAAAAACTGTGAGAAAACAACATTTTACTTTTTAATATTAAGCTGAGGTCCTCTTTTCAAGGAACACAATTTTTTTCCTGCAGGACCTTGTAATGATGTTCAAGGCGAAAACCTTGCCAAGTTTAAAGTTCAGATAAATAATAAATAAAATAACGCCACTGTGAATGTAAGAGTTCAATTCTCAGAGCCTTTTTAGAATTTTTTAGTTCAAGAAGCCGATCACGTATTAAAGTGAATGTAAGCGTTCAATTCTCAGAGCCTTTTTAGAATTTTTTAGTTCAAGAAGCCGATCACGTATTAAGGTTTTTTTAACAAAATGTTAAAAATAAGAAAAAAATTACAATTTTTTGTTTTGGAAGGAATGGAAAAAATAAATTGAAATTAAGAACAAAATAAAAATAAAATAATAAAAAACTTTATTTATTTACAAGATTTAGTTATAAATAAAATTAAAAGAAAAATTTAATTTAAAAAATTTTAGATGTTATAGTTTTATTGTTACAACTTAATGCTATTTAAAAATAAAAAATAAAACAAATTAAGCTTAAATAGCTATTAGCTATGGAAATTTATTTTTGTTCTTAATTTAATATTTTTTAGTCCATTTTTTGGATTGATTTCCAATTGGTTAATTTCCTTAAACTAAAATTACAAACTCTTTTTCAATTTTGATTTTATTTATTTATATTTTTTTTGCTTTATATTACATTTGATTTTAAAAATTTAATAAAATGCGAACAAATATAAAAAAATAAGCTATTGGTTTTTTTACTACAGTTCCTTTCAATTTCTGTCCAAAAATTTTTAACAAAATATGAAGCAATTTACAAATGTGTTTTTCAATTTGATTTGCAAATTATGCAAAATTCTCCAACGAGCCAGATGCAAAGTGAAACAAATATCTCTAGTATGCCAAGTTGCTTCGAATAAATTTAAAGCGAATTTTAAATGCATAACATTTTATGCAATTCAAATTTGTTAAGCTTTGAGTTTTATTTTTATTAAGTTTAAATTGCTTAAAATTTAATTGTGGTGTTTATTAAACATTCGATTTTGTTTAGTTAAAGTTTTGAATATATTGCAGTGCAATTATTAAGGAGACTTGGAGACATAACAAATTAAACTTTAACTTTGCAAATATAACCCAATTGACAACTAGACCTAAAATGTATTTTTTTCATTGCTTTTGATGTTTAGTTTTTTGACATGCGTTTAGTTTAAGTTGTTTTTTTTTTATACAAATAAATATCAATAATAAAGATTAACAAAACAAAAAAAATGCAGGTAAAATATAAAAATTTAGGTATTCAACAGTGCGCTGGGAAAATGAAAATCAATAAAATATGCGCTTTCTTTTTGACTACACATGTTTGGATCTACAAATTTTACCAAATCGAATTTTTTATGTGATTTGAATCGAAAAAGTAACGAATATATAAGAAGTTATCGACAACAGAAAAGGTGGAATTGGATGCAAGCAAAAACGAAAACGAATAAAAATTTTCGTTTTCGTTTTATGAAATTCGAAGCACGGCTGAGTATTCTGTCTTATATAATAATATACAAATTTGTTATTATATAATTTTTGACGATTAAAAAAAATCACATATATTTAAAAATTAAATAAAAAAAATCAGTATTTATTTATTTTTTTTTATTAAAAAAAAGTTTGCTTTAAGGTAACATTTTAGACTGTATTTATATCGTGGCGATGCAATATGAGAGTTTTTTTTTCAATAAAAGACGTAAAAACATAATGAAAATTCTTAATTTTTAAAATCAAAAAATTTTGTTTTTAAAAGTTATTTTTAACATTTTCAAAATTTCATAATTCCAAGTAAATCACTCAAATTTTTCATCATTTATCTTTCCATAAGCGTATCTTGAATTCTGCTTGGAACCCGCTCACAGCTGCCAAGCCAACGTGCCGCACAAAGTCTCCCCGATTCTCTTGCAGTCTAGTGCATAATTTCCTACAATAACTTTATTTCATTTCCCAAAAAATACAGCTCTGTAGAATTTAAAGCTCTGCACGCATATGTTGCTTGCCCCAACTTCCATATTCCACAAAACTCAACAACTTTTCATTTCATTTAGTTAAAACTTTAAAAATGTTCACCTCTTAGTTCATGTGTAGTAGTCTAATGCACAACTACAACTGCAGCAGCTAGTTACAAAAGCAAAATACACAGTCATTAAACTTGGACCACTGACCACAGTGCCACATGATGTTGCACACACACACACACATAGATACACACTCATGGTATGGAGCTAATTAAACATGCTGCGCACGTGCAACGGCTGCTTTCAACATTTTATTTTCATATCAAGCAAAAACGAATAAAATGCATAGGGCGTTTTCTACATGTATTAGTGTGTATCTGTGTGAGAGTGTGTGCATGTGTGTGTCCAATTCTAGTGCCACAAATAGTGGAAAAAGCTGCCATAGCGATAGTACCAAGGCAGTAGCCAGATATTGTTGGACATTGCCTTGGGCTGCCGCTATAACAGCAACAGAAATAAAAGCAACAAACAGGGGCGTAGCTAGACATTTTTCGAGGGGGACAGCTTACGTGATCTGCAAACTGAAACGACTAGTTTCTTCTGAGTTCCAATTACTCGTGCAAACATTAAGGACTATTTAACAAATTGTCGATAGATCAATATTTAGTTAAATGTAGAATAAGTCTATATTAGAGTTGGTCGTGAACGGATAGTTCTCGTGAGCGAACAGAACTAGATCTCCAAACCAATAATGTGGCTTATATTTTGAAACAGGAGCCAGCTCACTTCTATAACACTTGGCTTACACGAAAAATGAACCTTCGTAAAAAAGTGATTTTAGTCTAATTTTGGGTCGAGAAACTCGAAAATTACAACCATTTTTTTTCTTAAGCACTGCTTTCGAGATTTTTTCGAAAAACATGTTCTTGGGCCCTTTTTTCAGTATTTCGTTAATATTGCGTGAATTCAGTGATTCAGAATTCATAACATTCTTTTGTTGCTCCACATTCTTTTGTCATCATTATCAGATATTTCTCCTGCTTGAATCCTCTTAAGATTTTGCCGCTTTTCGTTTCTGATACTCCCAATACAATAATTGTATATGAATTTATTTAAAAATTAAAAAAACTTGCAATAACATTTATTAAAAAATATTTAAAAATAATAAATTGAACGTATATTGTGTTTACTCTTGAATTGCCTGAATTAGAATATCAATACTGTTGTGAAATGTTCTCTTATAAGAATATATTTGTTTGTTATCGTAGCATTTATTTAAATTTTAATAATAAAATTAATAAAAAAAAATTAAATTTTATTCACTTTTTTTAGCTGGTGTATTCAGCAAATTAATTCAAAATGCACATCAGTTTTTTGTTCACCTCGCATAGCACTTTAATATACTCATGAAGCCACTTAACATCATCCCCCCTAACTACGCCAATGCCAAACAACTATATGCAGTCATTTGGCAATTTTTATATATTAATTAAAAGGAATTTTACGCGCTAATGAAATAAAATGTCGAAAGCGTGCTGCCGCAAAATGTGTGTGTGTGAGAAAATTGCACAAGATTGGAGAGAGGTATAGCCAATGTGCTGTGTTTTTACGTACATATACTTTTATATACATATATGTGTGTGACAGAGTCTATGAAACAAAATGGTGTGCTATATATACAAAGTATATGTATAAAAGATGCAATATAAGGCCAAGTTTTGTTAACAGCCAATATCGCATAAATACTTTATTATTGCACATACGCAGTGTATGCAGTTTTCGTGCTCAAGCCTTAAGTATCTCTAACACAAGAGAAAGAAGAAGAAGAAGTAGATAAAGAGAAATCAGTCCTGCCGTGCATTTATTTCGAGTCCTATAACGTACGCCATAGAACTGAATGCTGTGAGCCATAAAGTCATTAAAGTTAAGTATGTTCGAACATGTTGCTCATACGCACTGTGTGCCCGTTAAGTTGCCGCTGTTGGAAGTTGCAAACGGTTTGAAGTTAATAACAGTGCAAACATGTTCGAGTTGGCTATGTTAAGGAGAATTGGTGCATATTTTTAGGATGATCAATCAAACAATAAGACTATAATGCATAAAGAAGTGAATTTTTTTGCTAATTTATATAAAAAGCTATTTATAGCCTGTATCTTAAGATAATAGATCATAAGAATTGGCATGCAGCTTTTTTAACTAATTTAATTTTTTTAAATTTCTGTGCTCGATTAAGATTTTCTTTTAGAAATTAAAACATTAATAATAAGTACTCAAATACTTCCCAAATGTAGCCGAAGGCCTGAGTAGCCAGTGCTATCTTTTATATTAATTATTAGTTTATAATTTTGATTATCATTATAAATAAATAAATATACTTCCCAAATGGAAATTTTTTTATATGAAGTTTTGTCTTTAATGAAAAAATCCCAAACAAATTATCTTAACTATCATATTTATTAGCATTTTCAAATCATCAATAGAAAATCAATCTAAAATAAAAGTTGAAAATATTCATCATTCAAATCCACGTTTTAAAAATAAATTTTAGCGTTTTATTTATTTCACCGTGACGTCATATTAAACGCAATTGTCACGCGTAGTATAATTTGATAAACATCTAATCGTATATACTATATACGTATTAAATAAAGTAACTTTTCATGTGTGCTTTATTTATTGTTTAAGCTTTAATGTTTGACTCTAATTTGAAATTTAAACATTATCGTTGCGCTCTAAATGCAGTCAGGTAAATATTTTCCTGACCCCAAAAATCTATGAAATTTAATTTTAAGCAAATAAATCACAAAATCCACACACAGTCACACAAACAAGTATACGTTCAGTTGATGTCTGGCATTGAGTTTTAAATGTTTCCTGTCGGCAAATGGCAAAAATTTTTGGCAATAATTTATGACTCGATTGTAAAATGCCTAAAAATAACTGCATGAAAAGTGAAACTTTGAAACATTGCCAAAAATACCAACAGCACTAAATGGGCCTAAAACCAAGAGATTATTTTTGGCCATAAGCTTAATCCTAAATGCAAGAGTAAGAGTTAGATGTTTTGGGCTGCAAAACAAACACTTGACAATGATTATTATTGTAATATTTGCCTAAAACGTTTATCATATTGTCACAAATGCATACAAGCCAAAAAGTTTGGTTGGAGTGTAGAAGCTTTGGCCCAGATTAGCAAAAGGATCAAGAGTTTGCTTGGACAGTCCTTGTTGTTTTGGCAAAAGTTAAGTTTGTGTAGTCATTATAAAGACATTTGGTTTGGCTTGTTTGTGGAAAAGTTAAGACAAGTATTTGTGCATATCCCAAGCCCGTATTTGGGGTTAATCAAAATATTATAGCAGCTAGTTGGTGATAATGAAAAGTAGTTTAGGGAGAGTGTGTTGAAAGCAAAACTGCTCTAAAGTATGCCAAAGAATACTATTAATTTCAAAAATCCTTCGTCCATCGATAACAACTTTTAGTATGTCGAGGAAACTGACCAGCTTTTTCACAGGGAGCTTTTGTAGGTCTTCAACTCCTAAAATTTGGTGTCTCCTGTAGCCAACTGCCTCACAGTTTGTGTTCAGGTGTTCCATGGATTCTTCCCCATACTTATTCTGTGTAGGTGTTTTTTGCAGGCGAAGCGGCCTGTTAGTGCTTCAGAGAGTGTCTTAAGACTTTTCTGTTTAGAGTGAGGGTAGTGTTCGCTCTTTTGGGTTCGAAATTCAGGAATTTTTTGGAAAAATTGAGGTCGTCAATGCCGTTCCCGTATTCCGTGATTTTTTGTTGAGTCCATTTTTTGGTCTCATGTTTTTTCTGTTTTTGTTGAAGCCTAAAAAGGGAGTAAGGCCTATAAATGGCTTTTCCGCCCCCTTTTTGGCGTAAAGATCCGCCTTCATTGCTTTCGTGTCCTTCGTGTCCGGGCACCCAAATCCAGGAAGCTTGGTTGTGGGTGGCCAGTTGGTTGAGTGCGTTGTTACACTTTGTAAGGACTTTAAGGCCTATACGCGGCTCGAAAAATTTCGCGCGGAATGACCCCATTTGGAATTTTTTTTTTATATGAAGTTTTGTCAGTCCGCGCGAAATTTTTCGAACCCCTTTAGAAGTAAGTGTGTAGCTCTGTAGTGCTTTAAGGACTGATTGACTGTCTGAGAGTATTGATCTTAACTCTCTTGAGTCCTCTTTTGGATAGGATTTTTTGCACTGTTTCCCTTATAGCGTACACTTCCGCATGGAAAATTGTGGTATCAGTGCTCATTGTTATTGATTTGTGTGCTTTGGGGCCCACTATTCCTGCTCCTACAGCGTTTTGGATCCATCTGTATGCCATTTTTGCGAGTCTTCATGTAACCAGACTGGGTTAGCATTCCATGCCTCTCTCGATGGAAAAATGACTTTGTACCTCTTGATGAAGTTGAGTACTGGATCTGTGTGTTCGTTTGCCTGGATCATATATGTAGCATTTCTGACCCGGTTAAGGATTTATAGGTGGCCAGTAAGGTTTCCTGGTTTAAATTTTTCTTTCAAGTAGATTAAGAGTGCTTGCATTACAGCCTCTTCCTGTATTGCAAGGTCTAGCGGTGGTAAATTTAGCAGTGCTTCCATGCCAGCAGTTGGGGTAGTGCTCATGGCCCCTGTGATGCTTAGGTACGCTAGCCTCTGTAATTTGCTCAGTTTTAATATAGCTGTGCTTTGTATGGTTTTCTTCCACCATACCACAAGTATGATGGGTCTAACCATTTGGCTGTAGATCCAGAAGGTCATTTTGGGGGTCAGACCCCACGATTTAACCAGAAGTTGTTTCGTTGTCCTGAGGTTTTTCTTGTGATAACAGAATCAAGGTGTGCGCCCCAGGTGAGTTTTTTTATGCAGGATAATTCCTTGATATTTTAACCTCTTCCTTTAGGGAGACTTAATATTATTATTATTATTAAGCCTTGTTTGGCGTCGAAAGATTCCAAACTGCCTCTATGTTGGGCATAGGCTATCCACAAGTAGTCTCCATTGTCTTCTTCGTAGAGCGGTTTCCCTGAGCTCGATGATATTAGTATATCGCCTGCTGCCACGTTCCACGCTGGTGTTGATCTCGTTCAGGACAGATCGTCTCCAGGTAATTTTCGGGCGGCCTCTTCGCTTAACTTAATACTTACTGGAAACTTGTGACGTAATGTGCATTTATCGAGCAATCTTCAAATAATCAGATTTATAAATGAATATTCAGATGAACTTTTGTTATCAACTCTTATACTCATAACGATAGGAAATATTTTATTTTTTATTTTATTTTTAGCTACTTTTACAAAAAAGAGTCCATATGCAATACTCTCAAAATATTATCAACATAGATCGCTAAAGATCTCTTTAAAACTCGATAAATTTGTGTAACGATAACTCTACAAATAATCAGAATTTTACACAAATTTATCGAATTAAAAATTGACACAAAATTGAATTGAATTTATTTTGATTAAGTAATTTATTTTTTTTTAAAGATATGAGTTAATTAAAAAAATGCACCTAAATATTTATTTATCGATAGCTCATTTTTTTTTTAAATGAGTTCTAAATATAAAATATTTTATATCGTTTATAAGATTGAGTGGATAAAAAAAAAAAAAATTTTAAAATTTGATTTTTTTTTAATTTAAATTTTTTCGAGTTAAACGAAGCTAATCACGATGCAACTTAATAAAAAATTTGACTGTTCATTGATTGCATCGTTTGTAGAGTCGTTTTAAGAAGTTTTGTTTGGTTGTTTGACAAATGAAAAATTTATATTTTTCAATAAGTTACCAAGTTGTACAACTTTTATCGATTTTTAAATTGGCACGTTTCTCGTAATTTTACTCATATATATTAAAATAAAGCATAACAATTTAAGAATACGACCAAAAGCCAATGTTTTTAAAACTTACACCAAGTGCATCTCTTCCATATGTTGCATGTTAACTTCCTTGATTTCCCAACAAAAACCAGTAGCCAAAAGTTATTTAACTTGCTATCGACTCCTTAAGATAATTAATTATAAATAACAATAAACGACATTTTACCTTTTTCATGTCAGATAGTCCTTTATCCTTACTACTTATTTATATGCAGCTACTTTCTCTGTTTCTCTTTTTTATTTTCAACAATAACATTAAGCATATTAAAAGTGAAAAGTAAAAAAAGGAAAATGTGAAAAAATCCGGAAACCAAATGGCAGAGAAATCGCTGCCGCATATGTCGGTCAATAACTGACATTATTGACTGTTAATATCCTGAAGTTTTCGCCAGAAATAAAATATCACCAAAAAAAAAAAAAGAAAAGAAAAACAGTCTGCTACAAAAACAATGACTGCAATGAGTGCAACATTTCAATAACTGAAACGCCAATTAAAATTTTACAATGGGTGCGACTGCGACCGTTTCCACTGTCGCATGAAGGACTCTCCATCCGTATGGCAGACTATGGATGCGCTCAGGTCAAAACCCAGTGACAACAACTACAACAAGAACCACGACGAAAAATGTCAGTTAAACGAGGAAACATTTTGCCCTTTTTGGGAGAGACGAAGAACGTTGGAGAGTAGCATCAGCATCAGAACAGCGTAAAAACAAACACAACGAATGAGAGCCATGTGGTATATATATACAGGCATACTACATGGGTGTATATGTATATGTACCCAGTTGGAAGTGACTTTTTTTTCCAACTGCGTTTCTTCGTAATTCGTTATTTTAAAATGTCAAAAACTTCCCAGTTGGAAGTGAAATTTTGTTAAGCGCTCAGAAGACTGCAATAAGGAGAGCTTTTCTTATTTTCGAAAAAAAAGCATCGTTATTCCAAATCCTAAAATCTCAAATCTTAAAAAACTATCCAGTTGAAAGTAAAATTTTTTTGTTGCTCGTTTCGGGAAGCTAAAAAAAAAATGTATTTCGGAAGATGCTTCGTCGTACTTCGTGATTCTAAAATCTTATATTTCAGAACTCTATTATTTTTGTGAAATAACGAGAAGACTGAAAGGCTTTACCTTATTTTCATTTGGAAAATCTCAAACCTCAAAAAATTAATCAGTTGAACAAACTTTTTATTGAAATCCAATTTGCGAGAAGCATAGAGAAGACTGCACTACATATAGCGCTTTTTTTCGTCGTGACTCGTGATTTTAAAATCTCAGAACTTTAAAAAACTAGCCAATGGGTACTCACAAGTTATTCGGATATTCATTTCGGTAAGCAAATCAAAATTTGACTAAACAACGCTTTTTATATTTTCGAAAGAATCCTTGGCAATTCGTGATTTTAAAATCGAATATCTCAAGAAACTAATCATAAGCCACGGAATTTTTTTGTAGCCTGTTCTTCGCAAAGCAAGCAGAAGACTAAGATTTCTTATTTTATTTTCGGTTGGAGCCGATTCGAAAAGCATAGAAAAGACTGCACTAGGGAGCACTTGTCTTGTCTTTATAATTTCGGAAGAATTCCACGTAATTCGTGCTTTTAAAATCGTATATCTCCAAAAACTAATCAACTATAACTGCAACTACATTTTTATTTATAGCTATCACTTCGCAAAGCTAGTAGAAGACTAAGAGATCGTATTTTATTTTCGGCTGGAACCGATTCGAAAAGCAAAGCGTTTTTATATTTCCCGAAGAATTCCTCGTAAATCGTGATTTTAAAATCTTATATCTCAAGAGACTATCGCGAAATGAATAAAAAAAAACTGCACTAAGGAGCACTTGTCTTGTTTTTATATTTTGGGAAGAATTCCTCGTAATTCGTAATTTTTAAATCTTATATCTCAAAAAACGTATCATTTGCAACTGAATTTTTTTATACCTTCACTTCGCAAAGAAAGTATAAGACTGAGAGGTGTTTATTAATTTTCGGTTGGAATCGTCGTGATTCGTGATTTTATGGAACCGACCACCTTTCCTAAAAGCATAGAAAAAACTGCACTAAGGAGCACTTTTCTTGTTTTTGAGAGAAACCATATGGAACTGAGATTTTGTTGTAGCGTCAATTTCGGAAAACATTTCTTAAGTTTTACGTTAAAAAGTTTCACTCTTATTTTCGGAAAGAACTGTAGTGATTCGTGATTTTAAATTCCTTATTCCCGAAAAACTACCTAGTTGGAACGAACATTTTGTTGAGATCTCATTTTCGGGACGCCTAAAGACGATTGGCTAAAAAAATGTTTTTCAATTAGATGTTATAGATGTTCCCAATCCAGTAACTTTTGACTTTATTATGACCAAAACGTTAGAAGTCTAATAAAAGGGCACAATTTAAAAAATTCTCGTATAACTTTGGAAGGAGTCCATGTTAAAAAGGCGCTATTCTATGAGCTCTGTGATCCTAACAGATCTGTGGGTTCAATTTACCAAAACTCATTGGAGAAATAATAGATGATAGATCTTCTGGTCGCAGTGCCCCACCTCTTTGAAAACCCATGAAGAAACCCATGTGGGGAAAAAAAAACCCCATGCTTACCCATCATCGGATCAACTGCATACAGTTTTTATTATTTTGTTCCCAAACATTTCTACTGGGAGGAAATATGTGACATATACGTGTCTGCCAGGTTGCCAGGACACTTACACTCATAGACACACACAATCACACATTGGTATGATATGCACTGATAATTGGTATTGTTTGCCTGAACGCGTGGACCACTCCGTGTCCTGTCATTGTCTTTATACACATTTACACCTCGATGCAGACAGACACGCATACAAATGTAAACCGACAATCATATATGTATATGTTTGTATGTGTATGACTATGTGCCACATACATAAGCATACTCCATGCAGCAGGAAAGGATAAAGAAGCAACTTGCAACTATTAATTTTCCATTGTAAACAGAAGCAAGTCTTACAATAAAACATATAAAGATAAAAGATATTATATACAGCAATTGAAGTTACTGCAGTTGTCTGTAAATATAAAGTCTCTTAGGAAATTATAAATTGTATTTTCTTGATGTATTATGAAGATTTGCTACTGATAACAAGAGCAGTTATAAGCATCTTTAAGAATTAGGTTAAAAGCTGTGGCATAGTAAATAGGACTATGTGACGACGCAGTGCTGGATGATAAAGATCTAATTTCGTGCTATACTGATTTATTCATTGCCGCGGTTGAAATAAATGTTGTGTAGGGAAAGATTCTTCTTCTTCTTCTTCTTATCAAAAAGTGATGGTTTCCGTTATATTGTTTTTTCTAAAACATGGGGTTTGCACCTCCAAATCCGTCGTGCATGCTGCCGAAGCAGGTGGATTAGCCACAGGAACACGGATACCACTTGGAGAATGAATAGTCCTCGGGTTTACTCTCATGTTTATAAATAAATATGTGTAGGACGCAGGGTTCTGACAGTAAGTTATAAGCTCAAAGCCAGTCCTGACAACTCTGCTCGCAGTGACAGGTCGCTTTTAAATAGGCCGCCCCTAACCTGGAGAACAGACGCCTTTTGCAGCCGCTCATTCTGAGGACAGACGCTACGTTGTGGATCACTCTTCGCTTCACTGCGCCTCGAAGGCCTTACCGGTAAGGGTGACCCTACCAGTAGCTATGCTACCGCCGGCGTTGCTCTTAGAGTCATTGCAGCTACTGAGCCCCCTCACCATGTCAAGATGACGATCCCCGAGAGGGCAAAGATTCCCAAAGTCCTCAGAGCTAAATTGACCTCTTGCAAACAAGCTCGAACATTTGGTTTCCTTTAGAAAAGTATACTTTGTTATGTATAAATATGGTCTGAAAATGTCGCCAATAACTTTTAGTTTTAAATTTATAATATTGACGAAAATTAGTAAAGCGGGTCACTTTTTAATTCGATTCTGATGATTCTTTAATTTTGAAGATTATTAAATATGTGATTAAGGTACTTGCCAATATCAAACACGTCAATTTTTTTTTTTGGCAAAAATTGCGATTATTTATCGTTTTGTCGATAACTGAATAAACGTTTCTTTGACAAGCCATATCTACTAGGCAAATAAAACTGATTGAATAAATTTTTTAATAAAATAAATAAATTATGAAATTAAAAAAAAAGTTAGTATTCAATTTGATCAAAGATTCTTTTAAGATTTTTTATTTTTACTGTCGCTAATTTCTACACAGTCTGTCTCAAAGTAAACCGGTCTTTGTCAATAAGGACGTTTCTGGTGGCGCTACCTATTTGTGGCTATAGACGTTTAAAAGATACATCCTTTCCAGAACCACCAGTCAAAATTTCATGACACTTGGAATTATGGAAGTGGAATTAGTGCGTTTAAAGTGACAGTATGTTTGTGTCACAGGTACAAAATTGAGGTTCGAACAAAGGATGTATCTTTTGAACGCATACAGCGGTGACGCCACCAGAAACGTCCCTTTTGACAAAGCCAAAGGTGTTGCTAAAAACCACGAAACTCTGCTTCGGGGGAAAGGGGAAAGATATTGACATGATTGAACAAACTTTATCTTCTAAAGAAATATGCGCATCAGCTGGTAAAGTTTCGTATCTCTAGCTCTTATACAGACGGACATGGCTCAAACGCTATCCGACGTTATGATAAGCATTTTGGTATAAAGGACTTGGGGTCTGTCACGCCTCCTGCTGTCCGTTACATAAATTGCACAAATCTAGTATACTCTTTGTACCTATAGGTACAGGGTATAAAGATAAACGTCCTTTTGTTTTTTTTTTTCTTAATCGATAAAACTACAACGTCCAGAATTAAATTTTAAAAAATGTTGTTTTCCAAAATTTGTTGTCAAAAAAGGATTTTTTCCAAAAACCTGTCAAATATTACGAAAAATGTATTAATTGTAGCGGATGTCTTTTTTCGTTACCAATTCATTTTTTTCAAATTCAGATTATCTATCGAGCCATCGATACCGAATATTGAGTTTGTTAAGATATATCAATATATAGCTGTGACAATATCTTTAGAATGGAAAGATAATAAGGTAAAACTTGCTATAAATATTCGTTTTGGTATTTTTAAAGAAATTTTTTATGTTTTCTTGGACGTGTTTACAATCACAAAAATCAATTTTTTGGAAATCAAATATTATATTTTTCATTTTAAAATTAAAAAAAAAAAAAAATTTCAAAAATCTTACAATTTGTTTGTAATCTTCCATTTATTCAATTTTTCCATTTTAAAGTTAAGGCCCATACGCAATTTGAAAAATTTCACACGGAATGATAAAACTTCATAAAAAAAAAAATTCCGTGCGAAATTTTTCGAACTGCATATGGGCCTTTAAGCTAAAAAATTTTTTAAGCACACCATTTAAGTACAGTCACGAATAGGAACTATTGAAAATTTAAAAATAAAATTTTTTAGTTTTAAAACATATACATACTAATAAAATAAATTTTAGCACTGAGATAAATAGTCAACACTCCAACTAAATAAATACATATAAATAAATAACAAAAGCATTTGTTTTACTATTGTCTACCTTTTGTATTATAACATATGTCAATGTTATTTAACATAATCAATTTGTTTAAAATATGCATAAAATTTTCAATTGAAATCAAACTTACTGACAATTTGCAATTTAATCAATTTTTAATTTGTACATTCATGTTGCTAATCCAGTATTTATTAAAACAAAAATCAAAACGCCAATTCATTTATTTATTTGCCCATTTCACCCGGACAAACAAAAACACCACAAAACTGTCACGCGTTGAGTGTCAAATTACGTTAATTATATGGTTACACAAAAAAGTGCTACAAAAATTGAATAGAATAAACTGATCAGCTGACCAGGAAGCAACCAAATTAACCGCGAATTACAAATCAATTTAAAATGGCGTTGCAGCAGCAGCGACCCAAGCCATAAACTTTTTTGTGGCTTGTGTTTTCCATTGTGCTCCAACAATGCGTAATGAAAATTAAGAGAGGAAAATTGAAAAAAAAAATGCTTATAGTTAGTTGCCACTTTTAGAGATTTGTGACGGTCGAGTCCGGCCTGGGCCAGGCCACAAAAAGCACGGCAAAAACTTTTAATTCAATTCTTGTCAGGCATGTCAATGAGTTTCATACCGCTTCCTTCCCTTCCGAGTTCACCAAACCAAACCAACTCGATTTGAAGTTTTGACTTCAAGTCGAAATTTGTTTCTTGGCCTTGTTGCACACTTAATACTACATACACAATATTTGTTTCTCCCGACGCTGATGAAAATTTGTTTATAGCACTAAAAGTACCTTTTTAAATGTTTCGACTTTGTTTCGAGCCAACCTGACTCCAGACGCTTTATCTAATTTTTGTCTCTCCGGCTGAGTTCCTTCCTGACTTTTTTAATACATGCAAAATCACGTCTATGCATCTTAATAACTTTTCGTGCTTGTGCAAACAATGCGAACGTGAAAGTTGAATAGGTTTTGAGCTAGTTATTGGAGGGTTGGATAACTCCCCACTCTTTGGTTGCTGGTTGCTTTCAGGTTGGAGCAATGCATAAATCAAATCTGGTACATATTGTAGTTAAAGTAAATCAAAGTTTATGTAACTTGCAGTAAAGCCAGACGTGCTGGCTGCATGTAGGTTTTGAAAAAGCCATAAAAATGAGAGCAAAAATATTGGAGATATATTTACATTTTTCATAAGGTAACGAATATTATTTTGGTTTATCAGGCGCGTATTTATTCGCTGGCAAATACACTTCTAAAAACGCTACAAACTCTTTCTTAAATTGTATAGCTAGCTTTTAAAGCTAATTGACAATAAAAATGATAGATAGATAGATAACGTAAGTCTGCGTGACGTAGATGTTTTCATTTTTTTACTTTTTCCCTTTTTTCACACTCTCGCTTAAGATCGTGACTCCCACTTTGCTCATTCGGTATCACCCGCTTTTCGATGGTAGATGACTTGACTTAATTTTGGCAAATACGTCGCAGAGACGTATCGTTAGCTTTTGTGTAAGTTTTTGAATTTTTTGCGAGGCAAGCTAATAGAGAACATATAAGTTGAAAATAATGACTTAAAAGCCTTGGTCAAAGAACACAGAGTTTGCTGGCACTAGAAAAGCATATCTTTCCAGATCGGGCAGTGAAAACAACTTAAGCAATGAGTGGGAAAGCGAAAATGAATCTCTTGAAATTAACACGCTTAGTGCCAAAGAAAATTAAGTTGTGGTATTTATATGTGAGATGAAGACATATTTTTACCCCACGAGTGACACTATTCCTCCAAATTTGCTTCGTGCTGTCGTGCTCTAAAAAGAAAAATGTGGACCCATGGTTATATTTTATGCATTTATTCTATGGTTATTGATATTTATTTCTAAGCCATTTATTGCAATAAAATGAAGTCTTGGATTAAAAAGCCTTAAAATATTTGAGATTAGGGGACGTACCTATACTACGTCAATCCGTTCAGGGTGGTCTTGGTGACAAGGTGGGTCTAGATTTTTGTCACGTAGTCAATATGCTGTAGGGTAATGTGGACTTATATTTTTACTTATTGGTTCCAAACTACATTTTCTAGGAAAATGTGGACTTTTTTGGGAGGGAACGTATTGGTACATTCCCTTTTATAGATGGAGAATTTAGATGACTAAAAAGCAGTTAATGGCAACTCTGTCAAAAACCTTGAAACTCATAACTCAAACATCAACATCGCAGCCAACCAGACATTCTGCTCGTATTAAAAAATATGCAAGCGAATCAAATAACTCTGATTAGTAACTATAGTCATATCTGTGCTAAATCAGCCGAAAAAATAGGCGGTTGGGCTTACCCAAACATTTTTAAAAATGACAAAAGTTACTTTTTTGAAAAATTGTCATTTCCTAAAAATTAACAATGGTCTGATCCATATTAAATCGTTAGTTCTAGAAAGTTGTTTTAGTTTGGTATATCGGACGAGATAATCCGATGACAAATAAGCATTTTATAGCCAAAACTTATTACTAGGTCGGATTTGCCCCACCTTACCCCACATATAATTCTAATCCAAGATTTAATTTTTATTGGATAAATTTCCTTCTATGCACACATTAACCTATTCAGATCGCGTCTGCTATCAAGAAAGCAAAAGTTATCCCTGTACAAAACGCTGATAAGGCTGATACTCACCTTTGGTTGCGAGGTGTGGACATTAAAGTCGACAGACATCTCTCAGCTATTAATTTTTAAAAGAAAAACCCTAAGAAAAGTTTATGGACTTGTCAGACGAGAAGATGGATCGTAACGAATAAGATATAATTATGAACTTGAAGCAATAGTACAATAACAAAATATGATTCAATTTATAAAAAGTCAGCGTATAAGATGGCTAGGCCACCTTAGTAGAATGCCTAAAAACAGAGCGGTCAGCAAAGCATTTCACAGATAGCCGATTGGTAGAAAAAGATGTGGACGCCCAAAGAAAAGGTGGCTAGATGTAGTGGAAAATGATCTTCGTTCTCTTGGTGTCTTGAAATGGAGGAAAGCAGCGGTTGATCGAAGAACATGGAGAGTTATAATTGCGGAAGCTATGGTCTGTCCAAGACTGTACAGCTAGTGATGATGATAAATTTCCTATACCTGTGACTTAATCTAACTCCAGAAAAAATAAGTTAAACTAGGCAGCACATTATTTTGGCAACCATATAAAATGGCCTTATTCTTCTACTTATACTAAAGATGTTTTAAATATGAAAAATTTTGATGCGTTTCTAACTGCTTGGTGAAGCATTAGATGCCATTATGAACCTATTACCCCTGGACAAAGTGGGCAAACAAACAGCCGTTCTTTCAGCTCTACGTATGAGAGAGGCAAGAAAATGGAATGGCCTAGACTTCGGTCACTCAAGGATTCTTAATGGTAATCCTCTAATCCCTGATGATACGGATTACTGTATCCCACAGGAACATTTTACAACCGCATTTGAGACCCATTTTCCAACCAGGGAAGTATGGAATGTTGGCATACCGGGTCCAAGCGGCTCAACTAAAATCGTCACGAACGGTTCCAAGCTAGACGACCGCATTGGCGGAGGCGTCTATATTGAGGAACATAACGTAAGAATATCTTTAGGCTCCCAGATCACTGTAGTGTCTTCCAGGCTGAAGTCACGGCAATTCAGGAGGCCGTTTCGATAATTAAAAACCTACCGATTGGTAGTAACAATATCTGTATTTATTCAGATAGCTAGGCGGCTATTAAGTCTCTCGCCTCCATGACATCATGCATGAAGTCAGTGAACAACTGTCGCTCATCTCTGGAGGAGATGGCAGTTCAGTTTTCGATTCACTTCATCTGGGTCCTGGGACACAGGGATATTGAGGGCAATTGCATTGCGGATGAACTGGCAAGAAGAGGAACTACCAGCATCCTCCTTCAAGACAAGGAGCGTCTGGGTATACCTATGGCCAGCTGTAAATTGAGAATTAAGAACCATTTTGCTCTAGCTGCTAATCAAGCGTGGAATCGGATATCGAACACATGTAGAATCTCACGGCAGACTTGGCCGGTATACTGCAAAAAGAGGACAAAGCAACTTTGCGATCTGAATAGAGCTCAGTGCTCGACAGTAATCCGGGCAATCACCGGGCACTGGCTGGTGGGTATCCATGCATCAAAGCTCAACGCGCCTCATAATGACTTCTGTAGAAGTTGTGGAGATGAAGAGGAGCTGGAGACGGTGGAGCATTTATTTTGTCATTGCCCTGGGCTGTGTAGGACAAGGCTCCGATTCCTTAAATCATACGTCTAAAATGACCTATCCCAGGTCTCAGAAAAGAGTCCAATTAGCCTCATGAGGTTTATTAAAGCCGCCGGATGGGCGTGATTCTTAAAACACATAGGGGTCCTCCTGAGTGGGGGAAGGGTGGTGTAAGGCCCACCCAGCGGTATCACAATGGGCCAATTTTCTGGCCTAAGTGAGTTGGGGCGTTAGGTCCCAACTGCCGCCCTAACCTAACCTAACCTAACGCTTGGTCTAAATAATTTCGACATTTTCTTTAATGTTGTAGGTTACTAAGCTAATATGTTGACTAATCAGACTCAGAAAAAAAAACCCTACACAAATATTCGAAGTATATAAAAGATTCTTGAAATTTATGCAAACTTACCATTTCTTTGAACCCTCCAATATGTGGTATCTGCAAAACAAAATCAGAAATTGATTAATATACAATCCAGACAGCGCAAATAGTGCTTAATTAACTTTTCAACAACTTTTGTGCATAATTTATTGATGGCAGTCTCTAAGTAAGCTTTTAATTGCATAAAAAACTATTACTAAAATTTCAAAAATTAGGAAACAATCCAATTATTTAAACAAATAGCAACAAAAAAATTGGGACCACTGCAACAAGAGCAACGCCATAAAAAGAAAAACAATAATCACAAATAAAAACAACAACAAAAAACAAAAAAAACAATGCTAAAATTAATTGATGACTCATACACATACACACATGCAGACAGACTAACAAACACAGGCTCACATGCACACACAGATACTCACACACACACATAGTGACCCCAACACTAATTGGCAGCAACAACAAACAAAACGCACACAGGACACACACACACGCAACATTCGAACAAGCACACATATACAGTTATGTGTCGACCAACGGTAAAATGTACACCATGTCGATTTGATAACCGGTGGCAAGAAGCGGCAGAGGCAGAGGGCGGGGCAGTTGCAGAATCGAAGCCTGATGGTTATGAAACGATACTCCCCCGCCATCCCACCAACCCTACTGCCAAAGCCAAATATGCAACAAAAACAAAATTTTGGAACAGTTACCGAGGATGTGATACCCTTCATCTTTTTTCATCAAAATGAAGGTTGGAGCTTTGTGCCTAGTCTTATACTCGTCTTCAAGAACTTCGAAAGTCTTTGCTTATATTTAAAAATTGTTTATTTTTCTCTTGTTTTTGTTAAGTCCCTTTTGTTTACTTTTAAGTCTCAGGGGCGGCTTTAAACAATATTCATGTCCAGATATTTGTGTCTTCGTCTTGTGTGGATTGACTTCTTAGAGAAAGTTTTTAAGGGGAAGCTTGCAGGAGCTTCTTAAAGTATATTCTCTTCAGTCCTCTTATTGTGGCCATTTCCACAAGTTTCCTTGCATAGCCGTAGATAAAAAAGACTTGGTCCTCAACGGTGTTCAGTTAAATACATGAAGCGTGAATACAGATGAAAATCGCATGCGGAATTTGGGGCTGTAATATGAGGCTTGCTTTGCCAGATTTCGTCTTTCAGTCCAATTTCCGAAAGAAACCTAATTGTTTGGGATGTTTCTAGACGGGAAGAATCAATTCCCGAAAGAAACATAATTATTTGGAATGTTTCAAGTCGAGTAGAATCGTGTAGCTATTGTAGATTGTGTCGGATTTTTTGGTCAGAGTGTCACAATCTTCAAGTATGTATCGGGAGTTTCCTGCTCAATTTCACAAATTTTTACCCATTTTATATCGACAGGAGATTTTTCATACTTTTGGTCATGTGTTGCAAAAAATGATGAACAAAGTATAAATAGCATAGGATTTGAACTTTCGCAAATTTTTACCCATTTTATATCGGCAGGAGATTTTTTATACATACGTTCGAATTCACGCTTACTTTTAATAAATTTTTCTTGAGCCTGAAAGGTTCCGTAAGTAGCCCAAGAAGTATCCCCAGGGAATTATTTTTCTATTTGAAGATTTTCTTGAGGGTTCCTATAACTTAAACCGTGCTGCTCAAATTTACGTTTCAACTGGATCCTTTTCTCGCAACAGAAGAGTTCAGGAACTATTCGTGGTGTTGTAGCACCCCCTCTCGCTAGCTTATTTTATCTAACGATATAAATATATTTGAATAAATTCTAGCTCTTCCTTTGTAGAAAATGGACTTATATGCAAGTAGAATCAAAAACGTTTCCGATACCTTTCATTCGATTGATGTTTCCTATTATATGTTCTAGACCTTAAAAAAAAATCGTTAGCTAGGGCTCTATCAAGGGCAGATGATATAAAAACCAGTATCTAGAGCAGTAATTGAAGTCTCCAGTAGTCTTCAAAACATAGATGTTCGTAAGGATAAACAGACCTTTTGTTAAAGAGTAAGTTCAAACCTGCATCTATGGGAATCGAGTAGCTTATGCTTCGTCACGCCTCCATCTACCAGCTATAAATGTTTCGCAAATGTATAACACCCTGGATTTCATGAGTACAGCGTATTACAACAACATGTTGCACAACAACAACTTGCAAAACAGATGAGCGATAGGAAGAGAAGGCAAATCGATCCAGACATAGACGAGGAACAATCAATCAATTAAATGCCTGACTGCAACAGCAACAACAACAATAACAGTACTTAGTACAGGTCATAATGTTGCAAACAGTTATGATATGCTGCAAGCTCTAAGCAACTTTGGTGCAAACAATCTTTTTTTTTTGCATACTAAACGATTAGTCAATGCTAAGGAAAGTTTTGACTTGTCATCCTACCAGAGAGTAACATAATTAAGTGCCTTTAATGAAGTTCAAAGACTTGTACTTTGTCATTTATTTAATGTTGTGGCAGAAATTTTTTGACGATTTTGATTTTAAGAATGGAAGTCTATCGAAAAAACTACTAGCTTTTTACATAGCGCCACGCCCCAAAAAATCTGTAGTAAAATTTTAAACAATTTAATTGAGTAACCTTTAATCTTGATGAAGTTTAAAGCCCTTTCTGATTTTTTTGCTCCAATTTTTTTCTCTAAGACTCAGATTTATTTAAAATTGATATTCGGCAAGTTTGAAATTACAAATATGGATACATTTTGCCCGAAATTTATTTGAAGGAATTATATGGCATAGCCAAAAATTTCGGTTAGACTAAAATTCGTTTGAAAGAGACTTCGGTCACAACACTTTATTAAATGTTTGCGCCTTAAAGTATGCACTAGGTTTTGAACTAGTTATCTTAAAAAAACACAAATCTGGAAATTTGTTGCACCTAACTGTTTCCGCAGAGGTGGAGCGACGCGGCATGTTGGGGGTATATAGCCAATATCCATGGTGGGGTGGTGGAATTTGAAGTGAATCCCATACAAAGTGGCCCAAAGCGCTCCAAAGTCAATTTGGATCAGATATGTAAACTTAAATCGTTAAGGTACATTCTCAGCAGAACAACCTATGCTGCTTGGAAACACCTTAAGGACGCACAGCATCATTTCTTTGAGCACTGTTCGATCTTTTGATAGCTCGCTCTCGCAATCTTATCCCATTTGAAGCACTTTGCCTGCGGTCATCTTTAAAATTTACGTAGACTCGAAAAAAACTTGAAGGTGACTGGCGAAGCTTTACTTGGCGGCCCATACAAAAGAACTTCACTTTGGTTTCTTTCAGGCGAAAAGTACTAAATCGGCCTTCTTTTTTTTTTACTGTACCATTTTTATATCCTCTACCGAACCTACAAAGGTGTAAAAAGTTCGCGAAACTGTATGTAACTGGTAGAAGCAGACATTTTCGACCCTATAAGGCAATACACAGAGAGAGAGAGAGAATAATAAGAGTTTCATTGTTTTCGGTCAGAAGTTTTATCCTTAAAATATGAGGAGAGGGTTTCTTTCCCATTATTGGTAGTAAAACTCAAGAGTATTTTTTGGTAGACAGAAATTCTTAGCTTGCGAATATTTAGAATAATTTTAAGAAGTGCTCTCAAAAAGCATTTAATGCTCAGAATGAAAATATTTTATTCTTAGTCTAACAAGATATAGATAAAGATAATACAGAACTAAAAATGCCTAAAAATTGCTAGAATGAAACAATTGAGGTTTGCACTTTGTTGGGCAAAAATGCATAAAGGTAAAAGGGCAATAGAACTTAATCCCAATGTTGCGATTGAAAGTATTTTATTTTTAATTAAGAGAGATCTAGATAAGAATAATACAGAACTAAAAGTGCCTTAAAAATGCTAGAATGAAACAATTCAAGTGCGCACTTTGTCGGGCATAAATGCATAAAGGTAAAAGGACAAGAATATTTAATCTTAAATACAGAGATTTCAAACATTTTATTTGAATTTCGGGAGATGTACCTAAGAATAAGAGAGAAAGAAAAATGTCTTAAAAATGCTAGAATGAAACAATGGAGCTGTGCACTTTGTCGGGCATAAATGCATAATGGAAAAAGTGCAAATGTCCAACAACAGTTTATAGCAAACAAAATGCGCATTTACGCCATACCCAGGATCTTGACTACTAAAAGTAGCTTATTCTTACCCAAAAGAGTGTTGTAAAAAGAGGCAACATGTTCTAGACCATATTTTTACGCTAAACAGCTGTGTGTAAACAAACACCTAAAGTATACACAAAAGAGTGTTGTAAAGAGCACCAATATCGACCATATGTTTATATAAATTAATAAATATAAGTTTATTTATTTTCTGTATTATTATTTTATTACTTCACTATGTGCATTTAGTTCGGGCAGCACTATTCCTTTCATTTTAGGCAGCACTATGTACTTAGAAGTGAATCCATTTTCAGACTGAAAATTAACCCTAACTTATCTTAAAGCCTCATCTCTCATAAACTTAGTGATATCCAAGCCAAAGCGAATGACCTCGAGATCCTTGCCAGCAAAGTTGGGCTCTCAATAAACGCATCCAAAACCAAAGCGATGCGCCTCAATCACACCAGCCAAGGTAGCATAACCATCTGCGGTAACACTATCGACTTTGTCGATAGCTTCTCATACCTTGGTACCACAATATCCACCAGTGGTGGGGTGGATGAGGATATAGAGAATCGTCTCAACAAAGCGCGATCAGCATTTGGACGCTTGTTCCGCATATGGAGAAACCAGCAAATAAGCAGAAGAACAAAGCTGCGTATCTTCAATGCGTGCGTCAAATCCATCCTATTGTACGGCAGCGAGACGTGGCTGACCCCGCCAAGAATGATGTCGAAACTGCAGTCATTTGTCAATAAGTGCCTAAGGATTATATGCGGGATTTTCTGGCCCAATCGGATATCCAACGCAGAACTATGGCACTGTACAAGTGAAGTTCCTATCGGCACCGAGATAAGAATACGCAAGTGGCGTTGGATTGGCCATGCTCTCAGGAAACATCGAAGCAGCATTGTCAGAATGTCCCTGGAATGGAACCCTCAAGGAAGCAGACGAGTGGGAAGACCAAAGGAAACCTGTCGTCGTACAATACTTAACAAATTGTCCCTTCACAACATCAGCTGGGACACAGCAAAGCAAACTGCGCCTAACAAAGTCCGGTGGAAAGTTCTTGTAGAAACCCTAAGCTCCCTGGAGGAGTACTAAGAGGAAAAAAAAAACTTAGCTATTGACCCGTCTTGCTCTCAGCTGTGCTTAAGAGAAATATTATATTAAGAGGACAGACATATGGAAGCTCATGAATAGACGGACAAAATATAATTAATTGTGGCAATTATATGAAAGGAAGGTCTTAACTTATATATTATATTATATAAAAACATATTATCTAATATATAAACTTCTCAATTGTCACGTTGTTTGTGGTCGCACTTCTCCGAAACGGCTCGATCGATTTTTATGACTTTTTTTTTATATTTGGTAGGTAAGAGAATTGGTCATAGAGTATTTTTCACCCTCCTATCCCACCCCAAAAATTTTCTAGTCGCAATTTTAGTATTTTTGTATGAAAAAAAATCAGTGTGGTACCGATTGTGTTCGTATGCGTCAACGTTCCGCGGTAAAACTTACACTATGTTATAGCCACACCTCATACGGTGTGCACAATGTAAGTTTCATCTAGATATGTTGATGTCATGCAGGTGAAAACTCATACGAATTATTAAAATATATCCTGAAAGTGGGAATAGCAACGACAGCAATAGCAACCGATTGAACAACAATTCACTTGACATTTCAATTTTGTTGTTGATATTTGTTTCAATATTCTTTATTGCAACAGTTGCAAATTATAGCAGCATGCAGGTCGCTGCTGTTCCAGGGTATTGTAAAGTCGGTCAGGACTGACTGTATCATGGCAATGGTATGAACATTATGGAAATTAAGAATTGTAGAGCGTAATAATAGTCTGGATGATCTGAAGTAAATAAAGAAGACCGGGGGTTGGCGTGCGAAGCACGCAGGGGGTAGAGCCCCCTAGTACTATACCATATATATTTATTTTTTCTCTATAAATAAAGTTGAAATTCCTTTGCAATGCAGAGTCAGAAAATATATATTATACTGCCAAATATGCAAAACTTTTTCTATCATTTTTATTTTTTTTTTTACTTATAAAAACTTCTAATAAATTCCAATCAAACAACATGACGCTGGTAAACAGCTGATTCTTTTTGCTTACGTTATGAAAAATAACCAAAGTGGAAGCACTGGTCGTGCATTTTCACCTATTTGCCTCGTTATAGGGTTACTCAAATCGTTACGCGTGCATTTTTAGCTTGAGGAACTTTTGCGCTACAAAGTGAACACCCCAAATATTGTTTTAAGAAAATTCAAAGTTAAAGTAAGTGCGCCTCTTTTTTGTAAGTGTAGGTTTTCACCCAACATTTTTTGCAATAATAACTATGGTGTAGTGTATAAAAAATATAATTTTAAAGCTATGTGAAATACGAATTGATTCGTCGCGTAAAAAACATTTAAATTATATAATTCGCATGTTCGATAACAAATTTAAATGCCTACCGAAATACTCTTTATTAAGCATTTTTAAGTGACTATAAAACCAAATTATGACCAAAGCCCGTATATTGCTATATTTCGCTTATCTCACCACAAAAACAATAATAAAAGTTAAAAATACAAAATTTTGATAAGCCGCAAATAATTGTGAAATTGGCACAAATCAAAAACGTGAAATGATGGAAAGTCCGAGGAGCTACCATTTATGAAATATTTCAGTAGACCGGCATGCACGCGGAATTCTACTATAAATGTACAAGTACCATACTTTTTATGACATTTCTTATGGCTGGTAGCGGGAGTTTTTTTTCTTAATCTTATCAATTGGCACAATGCTTATCAGTAAATTGATAAATATTGAAAGATCTTGCAGAACTCAGTTACAAAGAGCAAAACTCAGAAAACATTGTATGATAATGAGTCACGAAATGCTTGAAAAGAAAAACAATACAAGTTTTATAAAAAAGTCATATAATTTTATTAAATAAATTGCTTAAAGTATATTCCTAGGCATAGATTTTGGACAGTATGACAATCATGGTTGTACCCAAAATGGTAAACAGACTGCTGCTGTAAGTTCCCGCGGGGCTTTTGTTGCAATTATTACCACTGCAAATATTACACTGTCTCTTGGTCCAGCCTGCATAATTCGATTTTAAGGTTAAGCTGCAGGCAGTTGCATTGGGATGCACACATCCGTGTATCTGGCTAGTGATGGTATTATCTAAAAAGAAGGGCATTTTTTCAAATGTGTCTTTTACTTATAAAGCAGAGTTAACTTACTATTTGCATGGGTATAGACAATTTTCAGACAATCGAAACGCGTGCTGCCGGTTACGTTGGGCACATTTTGATGATATACGCCCAGTTGATTACTGGTGTGAGTTGCACTGGAATTGGTGCAGGTAACCTTAGAGGGTTTCTTGCAGTCGTTGGGTGTGGAACACTCATAGCACGTTAGGGAGGAAGCTGAGATAAGGTTAGATTCAGTTAGAGTTTTTGTAAATAATTTGAAAGTTGCGTTCTCAAGTAAGCCGCGCTTTGAGAATAGCTTGCTTTTTTAGTGACGTCAATAGGCAATAGACATTTTCCAGTGACGTCATCTGTATGTGAATTTAAGAGGTAAGTTTGAAAGTTGCGTTCTAAAGTAAGCCGCGCTTTTGGAGTAGCTAGATTTTTAGTGACGTCAATAGGCAATAGACAATTTTCTAGTGACGTCATCGGTATGTGAATTTGAGAGGTAAGTTTCTTGGCTGTTCCAGTGAAGATTTAAGAAGGAATATGCTTAAGCTATTAACGAAAATTTTAAATTTTTCAATACTTAATTTTCTAGTGACGTCATCTATACAAAAATTTTGAAGTAAGGTTGCGACGGAATTCGCGTAATAATTTCGGAAGCGAATGCATCAGATGCAAAAAAAAAACTTGTTTGGACTATTAACGAAATGTTGAAAATTTTTGGAATAGCTAGTTTTCTAGTGACGTCATTTATATGCAACATTTTTTCGGAAGTGACTTTTCTTTTTGCAGAAGTGACTGCTACTGAAGTGTCGGTATGTTTTTATTATAAGTTGTATAACTTGAAGAAACTATATTACCTCAGCTATATGTAAATTTTGGAAGGTAGATTCCAACAGAATTTTCAGAAGTAGCTGCGTTTGAAGTGACAGTAGAAAATGTTGATTAAACTTTTATCGAAACGATTCAAAATTTTGGAGTATGTAATATTCTAGTAGCGTTATTTATAAGTACATTTTTGAATTAAATTCCAGTAGAAATTTAAGAAGTGAATACAATCGGTAGCAAAACTTTTAATAGAACTTTGAATATTTTTGAAATTTTTGGTAAATTTCTAGTGACGTCATCTATATGTCAATTTTAAAGTAGGATACCTTGAAGTTACTTTTTAAAGTTCCGAAGTTAATGCGACTAAAGGCCTTTACGCAGTTCGAAAAATTTCGCGCGGAAAGATAAAACTTCGTATAAAAAAAATCCCAAATATACCCCTTAAAGTGAAAAAAGGAAACGGTTCAAATTTAGGAATGCTAAATTTTCAAGTGGCGCCATCTATATGTAAATTTGGTAGCTAGACTCTACGGAATTTCAGTCAAAATTCAAAGAGTGACTTAAGTGACGGTAATAAGCATCATATGTGTTAAAACTTAAGTAGACTGTTTTCTAGTGACGTCATCTATATGCACTCTATGGAATTCCGCAAAAAATTCAAGAACTCATTGCGATGAACGTAAAACTAGGTTTAACCATTACCGTAACACTTTAACCAAGGAAACAAGTATTTATAATCATCTTTAAGACATCAACTATAAAGATTTGGCCAATTGAAACAACTGCTTACCGCAGCTTGAAAAATCCATCAAAATTTTCTTGGAAACTATGGCAATTTATTTACCTTAGAACACAACTTGTTTCTTTTAAAGATTTAGTTAAACCAAGTTACATCATTACACTCACCATATTGCATGCAAATGAATGCAACTAAAACACCTGCAAAAATCACTTTTTTGTACATATTTATTTTAAAATTTTAAATTTGTTTCGGTTGTATTATTAAGTTTTATTCCCGTTTGCGGAGCTTCGGTTCGTTGCTCGCGACGTTTCGTTTCGAACTGAAGTTTTTTGCTGTTGATCAATCAGCTTTATATAAAGTACAAACATTTCAAGCAAACTTTTTACACATACTATATACAGAGTATAGATTAGCTTATCACAGAGTTTATCACTCGCAGTTAAAAACAATTGTATTAAAACGAGTCATAAAGGTGATAGCTTAACTTATATACTAGTATGTTTCCACAAGTATTTATTGTCGGTCGGAAATAGTAATCACTTCTTATAAATCCGACAGATAAACTCTTGAAAATGAAAAGAGAGGGCTACAATTTTGTATATGTATTATACATTTCCAATGTAAACATGTTATTAATACTTATAGTTATTCTGTAAAATTTACGCGTTATCATATTAACGTAAAGTTATATTGAATACAGTAAGCACTTGAAACCTTAAAAATTTTCATATTATTAATTGAGTCATCAAGTATAATCCAAAGACACGATTTCAACAGCAACCGTTGAGAAAGTTGTATTTTTTGCGATATCATTCAATAATATAATTTTACAAGTCAGCCAGACAGACTATATTATACCCTTCGACTTATTTAATAGCTTCATATTACGATGACAAGCTTTCAAATATTGCTTGAAAATTATCCCCCAGAAACTTTCTTTTCAAAAAACACCTGGACTACAAGAGCGGTAAACTTGTTTTATTTTAAACTTAAAATTAATGAAATTAAGCCTATTTATTTATTTTTATACTATCTTTTATTTATTTCACAATAAACAAAAGATAGTTTAGAAAATATTATTCCTACAAGTGAGTTAGAACTAAGTTCTCACAACTGCTACATAAAAAGATGGCGTACGTTAAAGTCGGGCGCAGACGACTTTGGGATACCCTGTATCACCACATTGCAGTTAAGTCAGACATATTGCTTAAGACCTCCAAAAGATATTTTATTCGGCAAATTTGGCTACGATATTTTCATAAACAAACAGAAAAATTGCACCAAAAAATTGTTTTTGACCGATCGGTCCTATGTGGACTATATGATTACTCAACCGATTTTGAACAAATTTGGCACACTGATTGGGAACTACAAAAAACTGCCAAATTTGGTTACGATATCTTCAAAAACACAACGAATTTTGTACAAAAAATTTTTTTGACCGATTGGTCCATGGTCCTATCTCATAAAGTCAGCCGATTTTGATCAAATTTGGTACAGTGCTTAGGTACTTTAAAAAACTTCTTAATGCCAAATTTGGTCACAATATCTTCACAAAGAAACGAAATACAGCGAATTTTGTACAAAATATGTTTTTTTGACCGATCGTTCCTATGAGAGCTATATGATATAGTTTAACGATTTTGATTAAATTCGGTACAGTGCTTGGGTACTCTAAAAAAAACTTCCGAGTGCCAAATTTGCTTATGATATCTTTATAAACAAACGAAACACAACAAATTTTGTACAAAAAATGATTTTTTTTACCGATCTTTCCTATGGGAGCTATATGATATAGTCAACCGATTTTGATCAAACTTGGTACAGTGCTTGGGTGTTCTAAAAAACAAACGAATTACCCATCTAAAACTTTTGTTTTTTTTTCGAGGTCCTCTGAAACACCCCTATGGGAGCTATATAATATAGCCCCGATAACGAAAAAATAAAATAAACCCCCTGATATAATTACGCATCCAATCTGAAAACTTGGTCGCTCTAGCTCTTACCATCTCTGAGATCTAGGCGTTCATACAGACAGACGGACATGGGTATATCGTCTTCTCTTGTCACCCTGATCATACTTAAGGTAACTTTGGGGGGTCTCCGACGTTCTTACTGTATGTTACATACATTTTCGGCTTGCACAAACTTAATATACCCTTTGTACCATACGGTACAGGGTATGACAATTTTTATTAATATTTAAATTCAGCCTTATTTACCTATTTCAAATCGATGTAGCTATGACCGCAGCATTGCCATCCTGCAGTAAATAAAAGCTCTTGCCTATAACTGTTGTATGGCGTTGCCAACTATTTCGTTAAGGCATTGCCATTCTTGCTCAGAATTTATGAATTTTACGCCAAACACAGGACAATTACATGAATTTGAAATTTACCAAAACTTCGGTCAAGGCTCAAAAAAATAGGGACGTGAATCAAGTAAAAATTTAAGCAAATAATGGTCTTATAAACGTAGAAGGTTCCTACTCGATTTATTATAAATGCCATTTTTCCCGTAGATGAGTACATGGTACACAATATGGCTTATGTCCAAGTCAAAAAATACAACCTTCACCCAAGTAAACTATGGACTTGTTGCAAGCACTCTTCTTTCTTCCTCATAACAGAATTGTCTAGTTTTTTTTAATTCAACGGGCCCAATTTGGTGCCGAAGAAAATCACACGTTACCCCCCTTTTCACCCGTTTCGTAATACCCTGTCGACAGTTCAGACCGCTTGGTTTTTCTAATTGCCCGGAAACTGACCGCGCAAGATATTTCGGTTCGGAAGGGATACAAAATCCCAGGTAGAAACTTAATTAAAGTTAATGACACTCGCGAACGTATCAAACAAAGAGATTAGTGCAAGCAGCAGACCTTAGGTAGAGACCCTTGCACAGAATTTGACACTAGAGTCATCCAGGAAGATTTGAATCAGATTCCGGTATTTTAGTCTCAGCATCCCAATAATCCTTTAGATCACCCGATTTTTCCCTAATCAATCTACACACAACTAGGTATTATGAATGATATAAGGCAAACAACCAGAGTGATTGATGTGAAGACTTTCTAACTACCTGCAAATCTGCACTTACAGAAGAATATCAAAGTCTTCTTCAATCAGCTCCTTGAAAAGCTAGCTAAATCACACACTGAACCTGATTTTAGACTCTTCGAACGTATTTCCGCGAGGAAATTCAGTATTAGTATTTGCCCAGGAACTAATAGTAGGACCGAGATTAAATCTTTTTAATCTGACTGTTTAACTGATTTTTTCATTAGTGATCAACACACAGCCCAGACCGAAAGAGCTACAAATCTTAAATTTTTTAAACTATGGAGTAGGTGTCAACTGAGAACAAAGATTTTGAGCGATTCCGCCTAATACTGGAGGGAATGAGGAATAAATGTCTTATTCTGGTGTTTCAGTTTCAGCCTCCCAAAGCTCCCTAGACTATCCGATTGATCTAATCAATCTACACACAGTTAGGTTGACCGTATTATGATAAGGCAGGCATACAGTATGTTTGATGTGAAGACTTTCTGAAAACAATTTTTTCACCGAATTGGTAAACTTATTATACAATTTGGCAACTTTGGCTCTATTTGGGGATTAAAGAAAATACCTATCAACGTTTTGAGTATCTCAGCAACTAAGAGTGGGAATAGTGGAGAAGTATGTATCTTTCGTATGCGAGCTGGGCTATTTTATCATCCCATCGATTTTATATCGATTTGTTTACATTAATTTCGAATTTTTTGTTTTGAGGTAGATGTAAGCGGGTGCTAGGGCTATTAATCATACAATCATATTGAAGCTCGACATGTGTGCTGTTCTTGCTGTTTAAAGAAAACACTTTAAAATATTTTAGATAATTTTTTCAACAGAGTTAAGAGATTTTAATACAATCGACCAGCCCTAAATGATAGGAGTACCTAGGGTAACTATTATAAGAAAAATGCGTCGAAGTCATCTCCTCAAAGTGGGTGATTAAACGAGGATAGAAATTAATCGTACTTAGCACATCCGCGCAGAAGTCCAGGCTGAGGTTGGTGAGCGAAGCAAGCAGGGTGCGGATACCCCTAGTGGGACATAGGGTCGCAACAGGAACACATGAACATGCATATATGCTGTACAAATTCTGCAATTTTGAATGCATCTAATAATTAGGGAAGCAATTTTTTTTAAAACACATTTTCCACAACTTTTTATACCCTGTACCGTATGGTACAAAGGGTATATTGTGTTTGTGCAAGCCGAAAATCGTAATGCTGTTAAGCGTCGCGAGAAGGAGAGGTCGGAGACCTTTGCCTCATGGCAAAGTGGTATAAAAAGTATGATCAGAGCAATTAATAAAGTCGATATACCCATGTCCGTCTGTCCGTCTGACCGTCTGGTTTGGCGTTAATAAGTTTTTTAGAGTTCTCAAGCACTGTATCAAATTTGATCAAAATCGGTTGACTATATCATATAGCTCCCATAGGAACGAACGGTCAAAAAATTTATTGGTGCAAAATTCGACTGATTTCTGTTTGTTTATGAAAATATCGTATCTTTTGGAGGTTTTAAGCAATATTTGGTTATTATAAAAAGTAATCTAAATAAAAGCCGACTGGGTCAAAAGTGGAGATAAGTATCTGCTATTTTCCATTTTATGAAATTCCTATCTTTATTGCCGCAAACTCATAGAATATGCTAAATAATAAAAATACGTAGCACCCATAAATTAAAAGCATCGAAAAGCTATTTAGCAAGGGGACTTTTCCATTTAATCAACCAAAGATAACAGCTGTTTGGATATTTTATTACTCTGTGATTAAATGCAGAACTTTGAAAAACAACTTTATTTTGGCTTAATTGAAAATAGCGCATAACTTTGGAATGTTCTATGACTTAGTTCTAGAAATGGAAAATAACGCATAACTTTTGAATCAATGGAATATTTTTTTTTGGGCGTTACAAAATGCTGTTTGGTGGCAACTCTAAAATAAAATATCTCAATTATAGCACAAAATAAATTTTTAATGAGATCAGCAAAATTTCGTATTAATTTTTCATTTTTTTTTTATTTTTATTTTTGAAAATTTGTAATCCAATTAGCTTTTAGTTATTTATAAACAAATTTTTTATGGAAACTTTATTAAAGCTTTAAATACTGCTCGGTGGTAACTCTAAACTGCGTAAATATCTAATATCTATCTAGGACGAAAAATATTTTTGAGTGTTTAAAAATTTCATAGATTTTATTTTACTTTTAAAAATTGGCAATCCTTATCATAACTCTTATATTTACACGTTATTCAGTAAACAGATCTTACCCAAGGATCTCTGGAATCTCAGCAGCTACTTAATAGAATTTTTTGATATTATTAAAAAAAGCGCTCTAGGTCTGTCCAGTGCTTAATACAAAATTCCTTTAGATAAAAGTTATTCCCTTTTTCAAGTCTACCATTTAACGTATCACTTTGGCCAAGAGTAAAGCTAAAGCTGATCCCAACATGGTATAGAAGCTGCCACTGTATGTACCCGCGGGATTGCAATAGTTTGTAGTACAGCGTCGACAAGATGAAGTCCAAGCTTCATTGGGTTCAATCAGACTCAGATTGCAGACCTCAATATCGGGATGCACACAACCAAGCACCTTCACCTTATAAACTCCATCTGCAAATTGATTTGCTATTGTTGAACTTGTTGCCAAATAGCGCATGCCAGTATAGTTACCCGTTTTATTGTAATAGCCAAGATCGGCACATTCGAATTTGTTATTGCTAGTTTCCACTTCCTTGACATCCTTGTGCCATTCTCTCAATGCTGCACTAGTTGAATTAGCCGTCTCATCGCTGCAGACATGTGAGATGGGATCCTGACACTCTACGGTCGAATTGCAGGCATAGCAGGTCAAGGCGTTCGCTATAAGATTTTATAAAGTCTGGTTAGCTGAGCATTATCCTTAAAGCCTGATCCTGGCAGGTCTCACCGCATTCAAAGCCCACTAGCGCCAGCAGCACTATGGCAAAAGTAGTTTGCTTCAACATATTTAGTTTATGTACACTTGAATTTACTCCGGGAGTTATAGACTTGACAAATGCTGGACTGATACTGTTATTAGGCGATTGATTGTGGTGGCATTATGTAGCTACCCTGCGCTGGATGCACTCCTACTTTGTATATTATGTAGATATATGAGCTTCATAAAGATAAGATTGGCTTATCGAGCGTCTGAGTCAAATTTGGCTATTTGTACCCTGACGCGCACTTCCTCGGAAAAGTTTATAGACCGATAAATGCTACGCACTGTAAATATTCTGATATCCAATAGCCTGGATTGGTCGGAAACTCGATATCAATAAGTTATTTACATAGATATACCGATGCTATGCAGCTTGAACCAACCAAATTGATAACCCGAAATTTGTTATATAATTTACCTATATATTTACATACATATAGCCATGATATAGGTCCGTACTATAGAAATAGCTTGAGTACTTCAAAAATATTTCTAGTATGGATCTCAATTTAATTTTTAAATAAAATAAAACAAGCAAAGCTGCATAAGGATCACAATCCCCATAAACCCCTAAGTTCATCCATGAACTTGAGCATTTCAAATATTCCACATGGGCACAAAAAACAAATCTTAAATTAAGATTTTTGATTATTTTTTGATTTTATAATTTTTATATAATACCAAATAATCATCATCACTAGCTTTATAGTTTTGGGCAGACCATAGCTTCTGCAACTATTTCGCTCCATGTTCTTCAATCGACCGCTGCGTTCCTTCAGTTGCACACCAAGAGAACGAAAATAATTTTTCACTATTCTACGTCTTCTTCTTCCAATCGGCTGTCTGTAAAATGCTTTTTTTTTTAACTTCAGACTTTTTAACTTTTTTTTAATATTTTTTGCCTTATTTTCAAAAATTTTTGTTTTATCTAAACAAGACCAAATATTTAGATTCCTATAGCAAGATCCAAAAATCCAAATACAATACTACGAATCTTGAAAAAAATATTAAATAAATTTTTTTTTGCATAATAAAATGTAAAAAAAAATTCAAAAATAAGATTTTCTCAAAAAAATTTTACATTATTCCTCTTAGGGAACATCCATAAACTACGTGACGCTCCAAAGGATGGGGGGGTCTGGCAAGGCGTTACGATCATATGGAAAATCTTTAAAAATATTCCGTGACTGCGTCACATGGGGGTGGGGGGTCTATTTTGACGAAAATCAGCGTCACGTAGTTTATGGATGATCCCTTATTTGAAGCTTGAAAATTTTTGTCTTTAAGATTTGTTGGTCTCAAAAGAAATAAAAAAGAATATCATCTGGAAACTGCCAGGTGAGCTAGAAATATTCTAACTGAAGATGGTTCCAAAATCGAAATTTTAGTGTCGACGTTTTTTTTCGACTTTTTTGACTCTAATTAAAATATTCTGATCTTAAATATTCGCATCTTTAAGAGTTTTTGGTCTTCAAACTTTAAAATTCTTATATTAAGGAGTTGTTGGTCTCGAAAGAAACAAAAAAATTTAACATCTGGAGACTACCAGGTGTGCTAGAAAAATCTTAATTGAAGATGCGTCCAAATTTAAAATTTTAGTTTCGAATTTTGACTTTTTTGACTTTTATTAAAATATTCTTATCTTTATTTGGAAATCATCGATGTATCGATGTATCGAAATTTATATAGGGTTTTCCAACAAGAAGTGTTATTTTGAATCACCCGGTATTTCGGTAGCTGTCACTTTTGAAGCTTTTGTTCTTTGACATTTGACAAGTAGAAACTACGCCATTACTAAAATTGGAACGATACACGCTTCAACAACGCATTGAAATTATTAAAATTCCCCACAAAAATGGTGAAAATCTTCCATCGAAATATCATCTTGAATGATGAGGCCCATTTCCACCTCGGTGGCTACGTCAACAAGCAAAATTGTCGCATCTGGGGCTCGGGAAACCCAAGAGTTATTGTTGAGAAGCCTCTCCATCCTCAACGAGTGACTGTTTGGTGCAGTTTATGGTCCGGCGGGGTCATTGGACCTATCGAGGACATAGGGCAGCCACTTTGCGATTTGGTTATGGAAAATTTCATGAAAAGGATATGGTCCTATAGGCGTGTTCGTGGTGGCCATTTAGCTGATGTTGTTTTTTATTATTAACGGCATTCCTTCCTCTTTATTATGAAATAAACATCCGATCATTTATCTCAAAAAATGGCATTTTTCTTTGAATACCAAAATAACACCTCTTATTGGAAAACCCTATATTAGCTCTAAACCTGTGTGTGGCACTCAGTGCCCCAGATGAATTTCAAATTTAATTATAGACGTCTCGTATATAAAAAATCATCACATTTTTGTGTTCTTTGTACAGCGAAAATCCATCTCTTTATGTCTATCTATTTGCAAACATCAATAACCTTTAATGACAAAGGTTATTTGCCGAAATATTTGTGTGGTTTGATAAATTTACCATGAAAAATGGCTATTTTTCATACAATATACACTTGGGGGCACTAAGTGCCCCAAAGACGGTATTAAGTTGTTAAGAGGAAGGACGGGTCTAGGGCTAAGAGTTTTTGGTCTTAAATTAAAACACTCCATTGTAGAAAAGATAAAAAATTATTCTCTAGACGAGCTGAAAAAATCTTGTTTGACGAAAGTTTAAAATTCGAAATTTTGGTTTCCAATTTAGACTTTTTCGATTTATATTTTATTTTATATATTCTTATCTTTAAAGACTTTGGTCTTAAAAGAAAAAATTCCATAAACATGCCATTAAAGATAACAAAATTTTCTTTAAATGGTCCGAAAAATCTTATTTGAAGATTGTTCCGAATTCGAAATTATTTTAAGCTTAAAGATACCAATTTTGATATTTTTTCGGAGTGGAATTTTTAATTAATTCATTTTTTATTAGCTCTTAATTAATTAACAGGATTTTTCAGAGCTATTTTCAAAAATCTGAAGTCAAGAATGACATTTTTAAACGGACAAAAAATGATTGCTCAAATGAGTCAGATCCTAATTGGAGATAGTTCCAAGATTTTGGACAAAAATTTTAGAATTCTACATAGTTTATTTTACGCTTGAGGACACCAATTTTGAAATTTAAAATTTAAAAAAATCAACTCATAAATCAAAATTTTTCGAAGTTATTTCCGAAAATCTGAAGTCAATAATAAGAGTTTTACACTGAAAAAAAAAAGTACTCCTTTTTCTCCTAACAAAAATTTAAACTTCACACCATTTTTTTCAGTGTATACTTTAATGCAAATATGTATTGGTGTTACATCACAGGTATGCATGGAATATGATAATGAATAATATACAGTGGGGTCTTATATCACATTTGTATATGTATATAAACGTACCTTGTGAATAACCCATAACAATGATATCAAAAATTGTATTATTCGAGCTATTTGAGTAAATATTTACTTACTCCAAAAAGTAAGTCCAATGACAACAAATCAAACTAAACAAATAATAAAAACTATGTGCTCAATTGATAAGCAAATTAAATATATAATATGTGAATCGCTGATTTATCTAAAATCGTTTACTTAAGACATAGATTTATATATATTTTATATAGGTATGAATCAAATTCGTTTGTACATCTCAATAGATCAAAAGCCCATATAAGTATAATATATATTGTTTTTAATCAATAATATTCTAGAATGGTCAAAACACTGATAAAAAAATGTATATATAGCAAAAAATTTATTAGAAACGAAAGTATATAAATATATGTCAAATACAACACTAAGAAACTATTTGTTGGCATGGGTATGGCTCTATGGACTCTGATAGGCCACTTCAAAGCCGATGCGCAAAATTTTTTTAAAATATATAATTTAATTTAAAAAAAAAACACTTTTTTTACCTAAACATAAAAATTTTAACATAATTGTTAAACGTAAATGTTTATTACAAATTATTTATTTATTTTTAAATTTTTTCCGTATTTATAATAAATTAATTTTTATTAAATTTATAATAAATTAATGTTTGGTTCAAAAGATATTTAATTTTAAATTGTATTTAATGTAATATTAAAAAATTAAGAAATATTAACTTTTATTTTCAATTTATAAAATAAAAATGATAAACAAAAAAAATTTGTTTAAATAAGAGTTATTTCAATATTTAACTTCTATTGTAAAACTACTATTATAATATAATATATATTATTATATTCAGGAAAAAAAAAATTTAATTTTCAATTTATTGAAAAAAAAAACAATAATGTTATTTATTTTATTTATTTTTATTTAAAAAATTTTATAGTTACGATATTTATGAATATAAAGTATATAAAATACATTTCTTTATAAAAAATATTGTTTCTTGCTCTTATGGTCAATACCTAAGTCCAAGCTGATCACAATGGTATGAACAAATTGTCTTTCCATGCCCCTTGGCTACCAGGCAAAAATCATAGAGCTTAATAGTCCTGGCCATGATTGGCCTCAGTTAGAGGGACGTCCTATGCATAACTAAAAACAAGAACAACAACGTGCCAGATACTGCCTTACACACACACACCCACACTGGAAAATAGAAACCATCAACTATAAGCCGCTGCCAAGGATACAGCCACGCAGGATATTACATGACAGGACAATACAAGATACAAATGACTGCAGGTACAGAACACGAAAAGCGCAAATCCTGTGAACAAAAATTCGAAAACATGAGGAACACTAAACAAATACAAATGCAAAACAAAACAAGAAATACGAAATGGCTGCGGGGCTAGTTTAAAAAAAGGAAACAACAAAAAAATGTTGTACTTTAGCACAACGAAGTGTGAATACTCTATCAATAAAATTGAAGCAAAAAAAAATCGATTTTCGGGTGCGGAAGTCACTTTGTTTACCATTTTTTGTAATTTTTATAATTTTTATAATTTTCATAATTTTTATAAATTTTATAATTTTTAAAGGTATAATTTTTACAGTTTTTGATTTTATAAATAAATTTATATTTTTGATAATTTTAATAATTTTAATAACTTTTAGTTTTTATAATTTTATAATTTTTATAATCTTCATAACTATATTTTGTATTATTTTTATAATTTTTCTAATTTTTCTAATTTTCATAATTTTTCTAATTTTTCTAATTTTCATAATTTTTATAATTTTTATAATTTTTATAATTTTTATAATTTTTATAATTTTTATAATTTTTATAATTTTTATAATTTTTATAATTTTTATAATTTTTATAATTTTTATAATTTTATAATTTTTATAATTTTTATAATTTTTATAATTTTTATAATTTTTATAATTTTTATAATTTTTATAATTTTTATAATTTTTATAATTTTTTTAATTTTTATAATTTTTATAATTTTTATAATTTTTATAATTTTTATAATTTTTATAATTTTTATAATTTTTATAATTTTTATAATTTTTATAATTTTTATAATTTTTATAATTTTTATAATTTTTATAATTTTTATAATTTTTATAATTTTTATAATTTTTATAATTTTTATAATTTTTATAATTTTTATAATTTTTATAATTTTTATAATTTTTATAATTTTTATAATTTTTATAATTTTTATAATTTTTATAATTTGTATAATTCTTGATATTTTGAATATTTTGAATATTTTTAATAATTTTTATATTTTTGATATTTTGATATTTTTGATATTTTTGATACTTTTGATATTTTTGATATTTTTGATATTTTTAAAATTTTTATAATTTTTATAATTAAATCAATTGTATAATTTGTATAATTCTTGATATTTTGGGTATTTTTAATAATTTTGATATTTATGATATTACTGCCATGTATTTAAAATTTGAAACGAATCACTTTAGTTCATTTCAAGAAAAGTCACAGTTGGGAAATCAACAAAATTGGCACAAACAACATCAAAAAATCAACATAACCTTCCTTTGACAAGCTTAACAAAATTGGTAAACAGAATTACAATATGCTTTTGAAAAATTAAAAAAACAAAAGAAAAGTAGAACGAAGTCCAACTATAAAAAAATGTGAACCTTGCATGACATGACGATAATGCCCAAGTACCAGGAAACAAGCACAGACTAAACTCCAATTCCCAAGCCCAAGTGCTTATAGATAAGCATCGGGCGTGAGACAAATACATATATATATTATACAAACATATACATATACATATACATAATATACACTTACATACATATGGAAAATCTCCCAGCATGACAACGATAGCAAAAGTCGTTCTTACAGCTGACAGTTACATTTAAAAACACGTTGTTCCGGGTGAGGAGCTTTGTGCGGAGGGGGGCTTTGAACTGTGGGCGTGGCAACTGCAGGCGCAGCTTAACAAGAAAAAAAGAACAAAAGTAAACAAACAGCATGAGAAACCCGAAACTGAGACATTCTCATGGCTCGTCACATAAAAACTAGCTACATTTTCATATTCTATTAATTTTCAAGTCACGTATTCTTTTTAATCCTGACAAGAATATTATTTCCATAAAAAAAAAGGAGAACACGGCAACATGATGGCGCGCGCCATGGCCGGGTTTCTAGCTAGAAGTCTTGACATCAAGCATACGACATGTATGCCAAAAGCATATGTACAATATTTAATTCTGCACGGCACAAAGACAAATGGGCGCTGCCAATTTTAATAAAAAAACAAAATTTGGTACGTAGAGTCAGTCGGTCATTACCGACTTGGATACTATTTTACCACAAAAAATTTAATATCTGTTCTCTATCACGGTAAAAGCAAGTATATACAATATCACGACGCGCAAATAAAAAAAAAAAGGACAAATTTTTGGCATAGCTAAATATCTTTAACAAAAAGTGTATAATATATTTTATCATTTTTTGGGGAATTTATTAGCCAAGATCTGGCACAGAGCTTTTATTTGGGTAAACATTTGTATGATTTTTCACTATTTTTTTTAGCTTTTTTAAAAAAATAAATCTCTAGAGGAGAGTTGGGCGCCCCAAAAGAATGAGAGAGCGCTCGCTTTGGAAATTTTAAAACTCATAGTCTAGCCTTAGGCATCAAGCATTGAACTGCAATGGCAGTCTGAAATCGGGCAACGTTGCGTATGCGTAACATATGCGACTGCAAGGCATGTTTTGTTGACATATTGCAGTTGTTGTTTGTTGTTGTTTTTGTTTCATGTTTTATTCATGATGAATGCCTTAAAAATCGGTCTCTTTTTTAGTTTTTAATTTTTTAGTATTTTTGTCCTAGCCAAAGTTTAAGGCAGTATTTACTAAATGGCAAATAATTTATTAACATCGATTTTCTACACAGCTGCCGCATTTCGCTTGTGACAACAATTTTGTTGTTACTGCAACAATGCAAAATGCAATACAAACAAAATCATCGACAAACTATAATAATAAAGCAGTAGAGCAGCCAATGTCCATGCGCTCATGTCCTTGCCCGTATCCATGCCCTATCCCCGAAACAGCCAGCAGCTGCAAAAACTTTCAACATCAATGAAGGAAACAAACAAATTTTCCATTTTGTCTTCTGTGCTGACAATAGCATCAGGAACAACAATAACAACAACGATAACAAAGCAACATAAATACTAACAAGGAAAACAAACAAGCAGCTTAAGTACAAGTTGTCCGAATCCCGCCTAGAGAGCATTACTTTGAGTTTGTCCAAAAAAATACGCATTCACTTTTTAGTGTTAGAGGTTGACATTGTGATAAGCTTTAAGTGCTGGGTTATACTAAAGAACTGGGGCCGTAAGACTTATCCTTATAGTTTGACGCGGATGCAATGTAGCTTGGCTTAACCCTTATCTGAAAAACACATAGAAATAGCAGAAATATCGTAGTAATTTATGATGTACCTCCAGATAGACCAATTTCGTTCCGAACCAATAGTTCGCGAAGTATTCACCTTGAAATAAACATAACGTTATCGGCCAATCCTAAACAAAACGATCTTGAAGATAGAGCTAAGGACTGTTCTGTACAGATTGCCATGGGTGCCGTCAACGCCAATGCCATAAGACTATTACAAATGAGGCTTCTCTCCTTTCCGTAGACAATGTGCCCTGACTAGAAATTGTTTAAGATTTGACCCTTGATGTCCTGTTATCCAAGAGAGAATAATTGGAAACTACTAATTTATTCTTGGTTTCGATCTTATTTTCTAGGATGAAATTAATTTATAAAAATATATAAAGGGTGTTTTTTTTAGAGTTAGACAAGTTTAAAATCACATTATAAAAAAAGAAATATATTTTTTATATTGGATAAAAAATTTTATGACATTAACGTTTAAATATGATTTCGGTTATGTGGCCGTCACGGCTGGCGCGTGAAAGGCGCTATCTGGAATACCAATTTTTACAAACTTTCCGCAGCATTTGCGGCCCTATTTCGCCAATAACTTTTCGAATGTTGATTTCCAGGTGTTCAATTGTCGCTGGATTATCCACGTAGACAAGTGAAAGTAATTTGCTGTGGATGTAATGGTGTTTCGACAAAAGCTTGTCTGCTTATGCAACCAAAAATGGGCTTCATCGGAGACCAAAATTTTGAATTTTGAATAAGTTTGAAGAACGGAACCATTATTTTGATGAAAAATTTAAACAGTTTGCAAGCGTTGCACTAGTCTCAGTCTATCCATAATGAAATGTCAAACAAATCTCAACAAAAAGCAACTATTAGCTGTCAGATAAAGCAGTGTTGCCAACTCAAAGTTGTGAACCTCTAAAAAAAACCCACTGTATATGAATTTTGAAAATTTACAAACAATAGATATGTATGAAAATAAATAAAGTGAGACACTTTTTAAATCGATGTCTTTTATAAGTTTTCCATATTACGCTCATATATCGAGTTACCGAAAACAGGATACTAAGATAGACTTTTATTTGATAAGGCCTTGTTCGTAATAAAAAGAAAGTTTCGCATCAATTGTTAAAAAATTTGTAACATAATATCTCCTCAGCAAGTGCTTCGATGTATGAAAATAACTTTTTTTTAAACACCCTGCAATGACGATTAGCTTTGTGCTATTATTCATATGATTGTAAATACTTATACGAAACAACTTACTAGCGCCATCTAGCGACAATGATTTGCATGAGAATGGCGACGGCGTAAAAAATCTTTTTTGTACATAGAACGATAGTACAGTATAAACAGACAAAAAAGGGGTTGACTAGGAAAAAATTGATTGCTGGAATTTCTCTTGCTTAATGAATTAAGGACCAACCAAAAAGTCTAAAACCAAAAAGGTGACCTCCTCCCCCAGTAGGATTTACCGTTATTTTGAGCCAATTTATCTCGAAATTCTATAAGTCGTACGAAAAAACTTTGAAGCCAAAAAAATGATCAAAATTGAATTTCGAGTTTTATTTGTATGGGAAGGTATACCCAGAAAGTTCATATTTTTGCCGGTAGATGGCGCCAAAGTCACAACAACGCTTTTTCGTATTTTTAACCACCCCCTTGACCTTTTTTGTTTTTGTTGTGTATCAAAAAAAAATTGTAGATCTCAAAAAAGTACACAAGACTGGTTTTCAAATCGTGTAAGTATCTCTAGTAGTTCCCAAGTTATAACGCCTTAAAGTCTGCCCGTGCCTTGAAAAACAAAGCAAGCGCTGCGCTACGTTCAGCACTTTGGCGCCCCCTGCCGTTCAATATGTTTATAGATTGGCAATTACTCTTCGTAGTAATTTTTTATATAATTCATAAATAATATTTATTCATAAAAAAATATTTTAAAAAAAAATTAATGCATCCACACAAAAAAAAAGATTTGGATTGGATATCAGACGATTTTATCAAATGTTTTTGGTTTGCTGAATCCAAAAATACAAAGCATATCTGTGCTCTGCCCTAGCCACAAAAAATGGCACAAAAATAGATATTTTGGGGCTTATGTCCGGGCTCTGACGTTCTAGAGTTTGTTGTATCTTGGGTTCGGCACCAAAAAAAAAAAATAAAAGTTTTTTCGAGGTTATGCTATAAGATGCCGTGATTTGTTTAACCTTGGAGAAGTATTAAGCGACCTCAAAAACGTTAAGTTTTTTGACGTCTTTGATTTGCGAACCCTAAAATCGTTTTTTTTATGGCTGTTTTATAAACATTTTCCCGAAATTTTTTAAACGACTCTAGAAATTTATAAAGAATATCGTTCGCCCTTCGTACCCTAAATTCGATTTTTTTTTCATAAAGGCCCATACGCAGCATGCAAAAATTCCGCACGAAATGTCAAAACCTCATATAAAAAAAAATATCCCAAAAAAGGGAATTTTTTCCGTTTTTTTTGCATGCTGCGTTTGGGCCTTAAAAAAGTACTTTTTTTTTGTTAGATGAATCCCAATAAGAACGCGGCGTTATTTTTATCTATCAATATAAGTTCTGGATAATACAGACTGGCAACAAAGGGCATCAGATACAGGTATCATATACACACTTGGTATATGAATGATATTTTTTGAGCTGCTGTTCGACTTTTTAAGGGTGCAGACGCGGATCTAGGATTTGTTCTTGGGGAGTTTCTTCACTTCGAAGTGTATATATATCAGAGTTCGCAAAAGACATTAACCCCATTTTTCCAACTTTTTCCGGACGAAACGTAATAGAGCCATGTCCGTCTCTATGTACATCAAGATCTCAGAAGCCCTAAGAAGTGGAATCACCCAATTTTACCTGTAGATAATTTATGCTTATAAATCCTTTTCAGGAGCTGTTTGTTGAACTGCTTTCCATTCCCCGTCAAGAATTTTGGGACTCTTAGCTACGCAACTATATATATTATTATCGTGTGTCAAAAAATAAATAAATTAATATGCTCCTTACCTTAAGGATATAGTGTAGTAAAATTTTTATTGAAAGTCAAGCTGATTGATAACCCAGAGAAGTTGGACATCTACTACTAGAACAACCTCAAAAAAAAACTTTTATAAAAAGGACAATAAATTTTTCTTGTCTTGCAGAAAGTTAGCTACTCTTCATACTTTTACTTTTACTACTCTCCTCTTAACATATAAGTATTGCTTTGATGTTCTAATCAAAATCAATTCTTCAATATGATGTATAAGTGCTCAGCTGCACTTTAAGATATATTTTAATTGTAATGCAAACTTTTGAAGAACTTTACACAGCTGTCCACAATAATTGACCCAGTAAAGAGCTTAAGGGCAGATATTGACACAGAATGTCAAGTGGGACAGAAGAGTTGTCTGCATTCTGTTGTCGGTTCTCATATCAATAACCGACAAAACTCACACAGACCCAGTACCACTTAACCCCATGTAAATATACTTAATGATTGGCGGCACCCGTAGCTGCCCCCAAAAGCAAATAAAAAGTGCAAAAGGTCAGAACAAATATTTACTCAGGGCGAGAGTGACGTAGTTGTATGCAGAAACCAGAAACGGTATGAAAATGTTTTCAATTCGAAAGGGAACACGGGGAAAATTGTTGAAGATACATATGTACATGTGTGAGGCAATTATTTTTAGCCAGTTTTATCTTCAATTTACTTTCAGTATCGTTGCACATGGGAAGAGGATTAACTATTGAATGAAGTTATTGAGTCACCAAGGTAGTGAAGCCTAATCGATACAAGGTGCGTTTAAAATGTAAGCAAAATGTTGTCACAATAACTTCGCTCTTTTAATGGAAGGTCTTAGTAACTATTTAAAGCACAGATTATGTATTCCAAAAAAATCCGAACTACATTCAGAGTAACTGCACGCCGCCATAAATATTTGCTTTCCAATCCACAAAATTTCTTCAAAGTAATACCCATGGTGACAACGGCTTTGTCCGCATTTCGTTAGGAAACTGGGGACGAGGCATAAGTTTTCTTATGTATTATGACAGGCTGAATCCGAATCCGCTTACAGAATTGGTCCAAAGAGTCTAGGTTCTACCCTAACTTCAAAAAAATGTATACGATGCAATACGTCGCCAGCAGTTGCGGATTCAGAGAGAGTCCGGATTAAACTTACCTTCAAATTTGAATCTTCATCCACTACTGTTCCATTATAAACAATCAAGACATCCAACTTTTAAGCCATACCATAATTTAAATAATATTTTATGACCCTTTTATTTAAAAATCTTAAGATCCTGTTGGGAAATTTAATCGAAAATTTAGGAGAATTTTCTTGCGAAAATTTATAACACTAAGTTTATGATCCTTTAATTTGTGAATCTTAAGATCCTGTTGGGAAATTTAATGAAAAATTTAGGGAATTTTTCAAAAATTTAAAAGCAGTATGCGTCTTAAAAGGACCCTCCAAATTTTTAAAAAATTAAAAAAGTATTTTTGTAAGCTGCTAGTTTGAAAATTTTAAGACCCTTCCACTCAATCTTTGTTGAATTGTTTGGGAAAATTGGCACAGAACAAAATACAAATTTTAAGATCCTTTACCTTAAAAATTTTAGGATCCTTACTCTTTGAAGATAATTTTTTGAAAATTTAAAGGGACATTTTTGAGGAAAACAAATTGGAGCGTCTTAGTAGGATATTTGTAGTAAACGATTTTTTATCTTAAAAGGATCCTCACGCTGATCAAAATTTGGTGAAATTCAAAGGGAAATTTAAGGAGATTTGTGCAAACTAACAAAAATGTTTATACCCGACTTCAAAGCAAATGCACATCTAAGTTGAATAAGAAATATAATGCGAGCTTCTTAGTGGGATTTTTTTTATAAGCTTTTGTCTTGAAAATTTTAAAATTGTTGAAATTTTTGTGAAAATTTAAAGAAAAATTTGCACTGAACTACATAAATTGAAATTTGCTGAAAATTATTTTTTAGAATTAAGTGAAATTTAAGGGGAAATTTAAAGGAAATTTATCCAGAACCAAATAATTTTTCCTGTCTTGGAAGGATATTGCAGAAATTGAATTTTTTTAAATAATTAGTAGGAAATTAAAAGGGAAATTTAGTGAGAAATTTAAAGGAAATTTAAGCAGAACGAAATCAATTTTTCTGTCTGGGAAGGATATTGCAGAATTTGATTTTTTTAGATAATAAGTAGGAAATTAAAAGAGAAATTTTAAAGGAAATTTCGAAACGAAAAAAATTTTCAGTCTTGGAAGGATATTGCAGAAATTGATTTTTAATAATCTTTTAACTTAAAAATCTTAGGTAGATAATTTTTGGAAAATTTACGCAGAACGAAATACATTGGACCGTCATGGAAGGATATTGCAGAAAATGATTTTTAATAATCTTTTACCCTAAAAATCTTAGGTAGATAATTTTTGGAAAATTTACGCAGAACGAAATAAATTGGACCGTCTTGGAAGGATATTGCAGAAATTAATTTTTAATAATTTAAAAATCTTAGGTAGATAATTTTTGGAAAATTTACGCAGAACGAAATAAATTGGACCGTCTTGGGAGGATATTGCAGAAAATTATTTTAAATAATCTTTTACTCTAAAATCTTAGGTAGATAATTTTTGGGAAATTTACCCAGAACAAAATAAATTAGACCGTCATGGAAGGATATTGCAGAAAATGATTTTTAATAATCTTTTACCCAAAAAGTCTTAGGTAGATAATTTTTGGGAAATTTAAAGGGAAATTTGTGCAGAACGAAGTAAATTAATAGAATATTTGTAGAAAAATTATTATGATAAACAAAGTAGGCATCTACATTTTGGCTAAAAACAGAAAATCAAATAATTTTATAATTTTTTGTCATTACTTATTCAAACTTTATCGTGTCGTTGCAAGCTCCCATAATGAAGTTTTTATTTTTTTAACCTAAAGCAAAGAAAACATAATGATGGAGCCCAATGATGATGCTAACAATACCAATATGCGCACAGCAAGTGGAGACCATTTGGATTCGAGCCTACCTAGCCCTGATGATGATATCACCAACAATGCCAACATGCTCACAGCAACTACTAAGAACAGTGGCAGGCGTATGGAACCTAATCTACACAGCCGCATTTGTTGCATAGTCTGCCAAGTAGTACGCCTTGGTAAACTATATCAGTGCATGAATGGGCATCTTCTCTGCACTGGCTGCTATGAAACACGTATCTGGGGCATGAGTATTGGCGGTAATAATCGCTGCTGTCCACAATGTAAAGTCAAATTATATACACGCTATCCCTGTCGCAATCTTATTGCCGAATATGTTGCCGCTGATATGAAGGTTAAATGCGACACTTGCTCCAAGATGTTTAAAAATCGCTATATACGCCAACATATGTTGGAATGTGAGCATCGCCTGATTGAATGCAAATTCCAATGCATGGGTTGTCAGTGGAAAGGTAAGCTTACCGAGAAGCATAATAATACTTGTAAATTTGGCTCAAAGAAAGGCGCTGAACTGCTGGAGGTGCTGCGCCAGCGTCAACAGAAGAGTCATGAAAAAGAGTGTCTTCTGAATTCCGTATTTGGGATGAACAATCTGACGCAGCGCGCTTTTCAAGTTTTGCCCTTGATTAATCCACAGTCGAATGCTTTTGAGGCAAGAAATGTGGCGCAGTTCGAGGCGTTTGCTTGTAAATGGTCAGTGCTTGTAATGGTCAAACCTATCGGGGATCGTCTGAGTTTGCTTTCAGAGCAGGATGACGAGACAACTGACGAACAGCTGTCTTCAATATTATTACAGCTAAAGCTGGAGATCATGCCAGAAATTTTTGAGACTTTTAAGCTTAAATGGACTTGGATACAAAGCATCCACTGTGATATAGAATTTAACCTAAACTTAAAAGAATGGGAGTTCACTAGGGAAAAATTGACAGGACCAGCTGCCATCATTTATCAAAAAAATTTCAGGGAATGCCAAAAACTTTTAGAAAAAAAGGGTCTTTATGTTCGAATTTTTATGACAGAGGCCTAAACACTACAATTTAGTTTTTTTGTTTAATTAAATAAATGTTTTTTTGTAATTGAGCATCATAATCCCACTGCAAACTAAAATTACCAAGAATCTTGGAAGACTACTATTGGCCTAGTGGAGTGTGGTAAGAGTGAAGCAGAATTATACGTCAGCGGTGACGTCTTAGACTAAGATATATATGATATCCTTTTTAAACCATTTAGAGGAAGTCTTCATGCCTTCCAGATCCTGAAAGGAAGTCATAAGGTAGGCATAGAACGCATCCACTTTCTATCTCTTCCTGATCACCGCAGCTGGGATAATAGTCGGTGTGGAGCCAAAGGTTCTGGTGGCCATTTAGCCTATAATGCTGCAGTCCTTTTCCTCATTCTGTTCCGCTTAGAAAGTGTAGGCGTACGATTTAGGTGATGTAACAACGATGTGATTATCATCGATATTTTATACAGGACATCCTTAAGAAGCATTATATAGGTAAGTCCCTTGCTGCGCTAAACCATTAATTGCGCACTGTTCACATCCCATATTATCTGGTGTATCAGATAGGTTGTGTAGTGATAGCTCATGGAAATAAATATAATTTTGGCTGCGTTTCCTCTTTTTTAAAGAAAACGAGGTATTTTGAAGGTAATGTGTGGACCCTGAATTGAGATTATTCAGACCTTGGACTTTGATTCAGCGGACCAAAAAAATAATTAATAAACATATTCAAAAAATAAGGTAATCGAAAAAATTTTTTTGGTCCACCCTAAAATTAAAAAAAAAAAAAAAATATTTGTCATAGTTTTATTATGTGTAACGATATTTCGTAAGCAATGGAAATTTAAAAGCTAAGAAAAATCATAAAATTAAAAAAAAGGTCCATCCTACAAAAAACAACAAAATTACATTTTGACAAACCATTTAATAAAGGTTTATTCGGACTGGAAAAAAATGTTCTTTTTAAAAAATGAGGTAAAAAAATATCACACAATCAAAAAAAAAATATGGTTCCACCCTAAAAAACTACAAATGGAATTTTTGGTCATAGTTTTGTTATTTGAATTCCGATATTTCGTAAATTATACAAATTTTAAAGCTAAAAAGTTTCATAAAATTAAAAAAAAAGCTCCACCCTACAAAAACAACCAAATGAAATTTTGACAAAACATTGAATAAACTTTTTCGGACTCGAAAAAATTTTCTGTTATAAAAATGAGGTCAAAAATATCACACAATCAAAAAAAAAAATATGGTCCACCCTAAAAAAGCTACAAATGGAATGTTTGTTCAGTTTTTTTATTTTATTATTATTATTATTTTATTATATTTCGCAAATAATACAAGTTACAAAGCAACCCGCTTGTTTTATAGATGTGGTGAAAAATTTCAAAAAATACAAACAAATTTGTCCACCCTAAAAAAATTACAAAATTAAAATTTTCGGTCGTAGCTTTAGTATTTGAATTCAGATTTTTCACAAAAAATTATAAAAATTGTAAAGCAACTTTCCCATTTTAAAAATGAGCTCAAAAGTTTTACAACATTAAAAAAATGGTTCACCTTAAAAAACAACAAAATTTAAAATTTTGATTATAGACTTGCTATATGGATTCCTATATTTCGTAAAAAATAATACAAATCATAAAGCATAATTTCCGTTTTAAAGATGAGCTCAAGAGTTTCACAACATAAAATAATATATACTAAAAACATTGAAATTTAATTTTGGGTAGGCAGTGTTGGTATTTGATTCCGAGTAGTTCGTTTCGTGCTCGAGGAGTTTCGGCGAACATAAAAAAAATTGGTCCACCCTTAAAAAATATTGAAAATATAATTTTCGGTGGTAGTTTTGGTAAATAATAAAAATGTAAAGATTTTTCGATTTTAAAAAAGTGCTTAAGTTTCGCAACATAAAAAAAAATTGGTCCACCCTAAAAAACATTGAAATTTAATTTTGGGTGACAGTTTTGGTATTTGGATTCCGATATTTAGTTTCGTGCTCAAGTTTCGCAACATAAAAAAAATTGGTCTACCCTTAAAAAAATTGGTCCACCCTAAAAAACATTGAAATTTTATTTTCGGTGACAGTTTTGGTACTTGTATACCGATATTTCGCTACCTCCAAGAAACCCAACGATTGCAACAATTCCTTTTTAAGAGCTGTGCACTTTCCACGTCAGGGTTCTGATATAGACTCCAAAAACCCCATCAAAAAATATTACGAGTCCTTCTGTCCGATAATAATATTTATAAGTTCTTGGTGTCGCTAACTGTGATTTCGAGGGTCAGCAACTGAGGGCTCTGAGATAACCTCAAAAGCAGCTAATTCAATGGAGTGTTTTGAGGGTGACTTACTAGAATTTTTTGGACCTCGTATTCCGATAAAGCGAGCCTAAAAAAATAACGACTTCTGCAGTCCATTCATCTCCTTATGTTATCTTAATATATCGATATATCGATTTGTTCCAGTCGAAAGCATTGAAAACATCTATGTTCTCTAGCACTGGTAGCCGAAACATTAACATAGAAGTAGCTAAAAATCTCCTTAATTAGTTTTTAGGGATGTGGGTCCCCAAAGACAGGCTTCAAAATTCCAAAAATACCATCGCTTCGTATCCCAGATGTGTTCTTTTGACTAGATAAAAAATCAACGCAAGGCGTTTGCGGCAAGATTTGGAGGCTTTCATCTCAATTGATGGTTAGAAACCACATCTTTAATGACTTATAGAGGCATACCTACCAGAGCCGTCGAAGAAAAGCTGATTCCCGCTAAGAACCATCGACGGGCCGTTCTTGTAAACTAAAGCTCGCCAAAAGGCCATTAAAAATAAGTTGGGCTACCCAATTTTGGGTAACCCAAGCACTAGGCCCTATGCTCCAGTGGGAGATGATGATGATGATGAAGCACTAGGCACCTTCAAAAGATTTGCAATAAGTTACACAAACTACTACTTCAACGAAACTTCCTCGAACGAAAAATAAAGTTTGGATGAACATTGCTTGCCATATCAATTTTAGCCTTTATGTATCTTCGGGAAAACTTTGTTAACTCTATATTAGCACTTTAAACTTTGCCGACCTCCTTAATCCAATCCCGCACAGCCGCAACACGTGAATAGACGCCCGGATAATTGGGCCTAGCACAGCCATAGCCCCAAGAGACAATGCCCCAAAGTGCACCGTTGGCAACCAGTGGTCCACCAGAATCACCTTGGCAGGCATCCTTGCCGCCCTCGCTCAAACCGGCACAGAGCATGCGATCGGTTATGCTGCCAAAGTTATAATAAGCCTTTTCGCAAACACTTTGGTTGACCTTGGGCACGGTGACGGCGCGCAGCACATCCCTGGACTCGCTGCTGTTTTGTGTATTGCCCCAGCCAGATATAATTACGGGCGTGCCATCGGCAATGTCGGCATCCTGCTTGGGCAGCTTTATGAAGGCCTGTGTAATATTGGCTGCATCATAGTCCACCAGCTCCAGCAGCGCAAAATCATAGTCAATGGTTTGCGCATTATAATTGGGATGACGCTGCGCACGCTTTACAGGAACCAAGACACCGCCAGTAGCGGTGCGCGTGGCGCCAATGCGCACCTTGGTCTGCAAACTGGCAGCTCCATCCACGCAATGTGCAGCGGTAAGCACCAGATTTTTGGCTATAAGTGAGCCGCCACAGAAATGATAGCTGCGCTGCAGTGAAACCTGATAGGGCAGCGCCTCAATGCTGGTCTCAAAACCGCCCACAATGCGACCATCCGGACGTGGCTTGTCCTGCTGTAAGCACAGGCAGGCCAGCGGCAGCAGCAGCAGCAAAAGTAGTGTGCCTTGTTTGTATGGCATATTGAGTTTGTCTAGCATTGAGTTCCAGGGTGTGTATTTATATGCAGCAGGTTTATCTATGCGCTTATCATATAGTGCTACACTATATTGGAGTCCACTTACACTTGGCCTAGTTCAGGCCGACGTGTTGACACTGAAGCGCTCATAAAATATTTTTTACGAGCTGGTTATCTAAATCGAAGGAGAATCAATGTGATTATTGGGGATTGACATTTATAGAGCTCTTTAAAACAAATGCGTTTACAGCTTAAGCCAAGTTAGGAATTTGTTATTGGAGGGCATATCAATGGTCTGCTGCAATTGTAAGCCATTGGTCTGCGCCAGCTGCTTGAGATCGCTGATGTCACGCACGCCCCAGTCGGCATTACGGCGACGTAAATCCGCATCAAAGTTTACATTAGATTGCGGCGTAAGCACGCCATTTACAGCATAAGGACCATAGGTAAATAGCTTGCCGGCGGGCTTGAGCAGCTGTCCAGCCGCATGAAACAGGCCTATGGAGCAAGCCCAGGGTGTAATGTGCATCATATTGGCGTTGAACATATAGTCATAGCTGTGTGGCTTGATAATGCTCAAAGCTTCCGGCGTCCATTGCTCCAGCGTTTGTGCAATGTTTAGCCACAAGGGCGCGCAAATATTTTTGCTAACACAGTCGGCAGCATAAGCCTGTATGGAGCTCAGCAGTTGATGCTCGTATTCCGTAGGTTGAAAGCGTATATTGGGCAGCAAAGGCGCCAAATAGCCGGCATGTTGCCCGGAACCGGAGGCTATTTCCAGCAGCTGCAGATTGGGCGTATTGGTGTCCACCTGTGCCAGCAGTGCCTCTGCTATAGGCTGGGAATTTCGATCCGCCGAAGGATGCGTGCGTTTGGCGGCAAGGCTACGCAGCGGCGTAATATGTAAAAAACGTTTTGCAATTTGTGTAAGACTTGTGTGTAAAATAATGTGAAATTAATTAAAAATGAAATAAAACTAAAATGCAAGCTAACCTCATTTTTGTGCGTGCTGCAACAACAGACTAGGCGTTTGCCTAACTTTTTTGCACAAAATTTGTTTTAAATATTTATAATTAACGCCTTAATTTATAAAAACAAATTATTTTTAGCAACGCAACAGTTTTTTAACTTGTTTACAAACAGCTGCTGGCGCTGCCAACTTGTTGAAAAAAGTTGCAGCGCTTAAACGATGTGTATGCCAAACATCGGCTGGGCAGCACTGTTTTGTGCGCATTTTGACGCTGTGCAACACTTGTCATGCTCGAGTGCATTTTTTTATTTGCAAATTACAATTTGCTGCAAACTTGAATTTAGTTTATTTAAAGATAAAAAGCTAAAAACTCAAACAAAATGTCTGATAATGATGATGATTTCATGTGCGATGATGATGAGGATTACGGTTTGGTAAGTTGCGCTGCCATTTTGCAGCCAGCGCTTGCTCCACATAACACCGGCTTTTTTTTTTTGTTTTTTACATATTTTTCCAGGAATATTCCGAAGATAGCAACTCAGAGCCGGATGTAGATCTTGAAAATCAATACTACAACAGCAAGGCGCTCAAAGAGGAGGAACCCAAGGCCGCACTGGCCTCCTTTCAAAAGGTGCTCGACTTGGAAAATGGCGAAAAGGGTGAATGGGGCTTTAAGGCTTTAAAGCAAATGATAAAAATTAACTTTAAGCTGGTAAGTTTTTGCACTTACAACTAAAAAACTTATAAAATAGCTTTTATAAAACCCACAAACAGTGCAACTATGATGAAATGATGGTGCGCTATAAGCAGCTGCTCACCTACATCAAAAGCGCCGTCACGCGCAATCATTCGGAAAAGTCCATTAACTCCATACTGGACTATATATCCACTTCCAAGAATGTAAGTTATTTACTACTATAAGCTACAACAACTACTCATGCTGCTGCTCTCAACTAGATGGCACTGCTGCAAAATTTCTATGAGACCACGCTGGATGCGCTGCGCGATGCCAAAAACGATCGTTTGTGGTTCAAAACCAATACCAAACTGGGCAAGCTCTATTTTGATCGCAATGATTTTACCAAATTGCAAAAAATACTCAAACAACTGCATCAATCCTGCCAAACCGATGATGGTGAGGATGATCTGAAGAAGGGCACACAGCTGCTCGAGATCTACGCTTTGGAAATTCAAATGTATACGGTGCAAAAGAATAACAAAAAGCTTAAGGCACTCTATGAGCAATCTTTGCATATTAAATCTGCCATACCGCATCCCTTGATTATGGGCGTTATACGCGAATGTGGTGGCAAAAATGCATTTGCGTGAGGGCGAGTTTGAGAAGGCGCACACGGACTTCTTTGAGGCCTTTAAGAACTATGATGAAAGCGGCTCGCCTAGACGCACTACATGCCTCAAGTATTTGGTGCTGGCTAACATGTAAGTGAAAAACAGCTTAGACTGTTCCTCTTCCCTAAAGCCTTATATCGTATCGTATTTTTTTATAAACCAAGATTGAAGCTAATGTTTACTATTTTTTTAGATGCAAAGAAAAAATTTACAAAAGTTACAAGAATTTATAGAGGTCCGTGCGGTTTCACAACGTGCCGGTCAAAGCCTAAGTGTGCTGGCTTTTTAAAAAAAAAATTAAAGAGACTCCCCGGGCGAGCTTAAACCACAATTTAAACACCATACTTACTCCAAGTTCAACTCGTCCCGTATCCAACAGAAGGTGTCTACCTACAATACGATGTCCACCACATTGAGCCAAGAACAAAACTTGCGTATTTAAAGCAGAGCCAAAGCTCCCATAGGGTAGGACTTTCCTGGGGTTTTCGCATACGGCCCAAGTGTTAGCCTAAGGCTTGACTAAGTTGACATACGATACGTTAGACCAAATATAGTTTTTTTTTTTTTTTAGGGTTTTTTTTTTTTTTTTTTTTTTTTTATAAGAAGAACTTTTTTATAGACTTTCTTTCTTTGGGTTTTTTTTTTCGGCCTAGGGGCTGCCCTCCGGCTTGACTTAGTTGACATACGATACGTCCTCCTAGACCCCCAAAATATAGTATTTTTTAACTTACTATCGAAGGCTGCCAGCTTTTGTAAATTATATTCTTAGAAACCAAGTTGAAAGTTTATTTACTTAAAGCAGACGCAAAGCATCCATAGGGTCGCACATTCCTGGGGTTTTCGCATACGGCCTAAATGTTAGCCTAAGGCTTGATACTTACTTAGTTGATACGTCATCCTAGACCGCCAAAATCTAGTATTAACTGCAATCCGTATGTTATTCCATGATATTCTTAGAAACCAAGACGAAAGCTAATGTACTTAAAGCAGACCCAAAGCTCGCACTTTCTTGGAGCTCTCGTACACACACGGCCTAAATGTTAGCCAGAACCTCGTCTTGTAAGACACAAAAAACAGCATAAAGATGCAGAAGTAGCAAAATAGTTTCCATTCACTTTCAAGACCTGTTTTAAAGGTATCTAGCAAAAACGTTCTAATGGTTTTCACATAGTAACTAAAAATTTGATTTGTTCAGAAGTTTGTACGTTGTTGAGGCAGACACCAGGCGGCCTACGTCTAGAAAACATTATATTTCTGCGTAAAAGCTTGTCTACAAACCAGTCCCACATCTGTTGTCATATTTTCAAATTTTTACCTTATTAAGTTTGCTATTAATTATCAAAGTCCATCAGATTTAATTCGTCTTGTTTTGACAAAGTTTTGTAATGATTATAAAGACACAAGATACAATGATCGTTGATAAAGTTTTATGAAAAATAGTTTTAGAAAGAATTAGTTGGTATACATATGCGAAAGCATAGAAGCGCTAAAAGAGAAATTTAATTAGTCTTGACTATGCCTTATTACGATTTAGACTTAATCGGAATTGAATTCATTCATCATTATCATCTGTTAGCACTACACCCCGGGTTGGGTTTTGGCTTTCCTCTACTATCCTTTTCCATTCGCCTCTGTCTCTGGCCAGCATCTTCAGTTAGTAATTCCAAGTCTTCGCAAGTCTTTTTCAATACAGTCGATCAATCGTATTTTCGGGCGTCCTCTGTATCGTTCATGAGTTAGATTGTACTCTAGTATCTTCTTTTGTGGGCGCCCAGCGTTCATTCGATGTCTCGTTGCCTTGGCGTATTTTACAATGTCCTCTCCATTTTTTAAACGCAGTAGCTCGCCATTGCTTTTGACCGTTTATCTCCCATAGTCATCACAATTTGCACCAAAGATTTTGAGCAGAATTTTCCTTTCAAATACGCTCAGCGCTTCTTCATCTGAGGATGTCATTGCTCATATTTCTGCGCCATATGTTGCTATCGGTCTAATAATGGTTTTTTAAACTCGTAGTTTGCAGTTTCTCGTAATTAGCTTTGTTTTAAGAATTTTTTTGGTAGCGAAGAACGCTCTGTTTGCTGCTAAGATGCGGTTTTGGATGCTCTGTCGCGCACAATTTTTATTACTAACGTAGACACCAAGGTGGATAAAGCTTTCTACTCCCCTTAAGCAATAATCCTTTTATGTTTAGATTTCTGGGCTGTCTTCTGCTATATATTTAGTTTTATCTTCACTGATAATTATGCCCACTTTCTTGGCCGCATTAATCACATTGATCGCCAATTCTTCTAAATATCTTGCGTTGCGGGCTATCAAGGCCAAGTCATCCGTCAACATTAGCGTAAGACCTGATCTATCCAGCAGATTTCCTGACGTAGTGTATTCTTTAATGGCAAAATGTAGACATAGATTGAACACTACCGTCGACAAACTGTCGCCCTGTTAATTTGGAAAACTTGAGTGTAATCCTGCGCAATTGCCAGCTTACCCGTTGTGTTGGTGAGTGTAGGCATTATTAGTCGTATCAGCTTTTTGTTGATACCGAGCTGGGCTAGTGCTTTCGGTATTTGACTCTGGTTTATAGAATCGAACGCTTGCTCAAAATCGATTCATGAATGCATATATTTAAGCTTCTTTTCAAAAAAGAATATCGGATATAAAGCTTTTTTAAATGTGTTACTGCAGTTCTATCTAGATCGTAGTAAAGGCATAATATTTCAGGAGCATTGTCAAATCGTTCAATAAGTCAATCACCTTTCCTGGCAGGGTTTAGAACCGATAGTAAAAGTTAGTGTACACTGTTTCAAGTTATTGCGTTTTTACAAACTTGAATGATAGAGTGCGAAAATCCCAAGATTATCCTGACTTAAGTCTCAAAAAATGATATTGTATGTATATCGCACAAATAATGCAGACTATAGTTAAATAGCTTAGGGATTCAATTCAAAAGTACTTACTAGTAAGACTTAAAAAATTACGATAAACGATTAAACGTTAAACCTTGTTGCTAGTATCAATCAATGCAGCGCCCAATTCCGCAACTATAAAACCCCATGGAAATAATATTAAAAATATCTTCTTTTTACAGGTTAATGAAGTCTGGCATTAATCCTTTTGACTCGCAGGAGGCCAAGCCATATAAAAACGATCCTGAGATATTGGCCATGACCAACCTTGTGAATTCCTATCAAAACAATGACATTAATGAGTTTGAAACCATTTTACGGCAACATCGCAGCAACATAATGGCAGATCAGTTTATACGCGAGCATATAGAAGATTTGCTGCGTAATATACGCACTCAGGTGCTCATCAAGCTAATACGCCCATATAAAAACATAGCCATACCCTTTATAGCCTCTGCACTGAACATAGAGCCAGCCGAGGTGGAAAGTCTGCTGGTTTCCTGCATTTTGGATGAGTAAGTCTTGTTGTACCCACATAAATACAAAATACAAATCTAATTCTTATTACCTTTTCAGCACTATTAAGGGCCGCATTGATCAGGTGAATCAGGTGCTGCAATTGGACAAGATCAACAGTAACGCTGCACGCTATAATGCTCTAGAAAAATGGTCAAATCAAATACAGTCCTTGCAATTAGCTGTGGTGCAAAAAATGGCCTAAATATTAAAGTCTAACTTGAAAAAATATTGAACTTGCTATGTATGTTGTCATTTAATTTCAATAATTGTAAGCGTATTTAACTGTGCGGCTTTGCTGCTCATGCAACGTTTGTGCAACCAACTACGCAGCTGCTGTATCCAAAATACACACAAGCAAAATATGGCCAACAATATGACGCAGCTGCAAACACAGGCAATGGCCAAGCCCGGTTTAGACCAATCTAGTATAGGGTATATATAATGATTGCCAAAGCTGCAAAACACAAACAATATGTAATAAGCAGTATATAGGGAATTCAATACCATTTACGTACATATCAATGCCGCCTGCCAAGTAGTAAAAGAGCGAAAAGAAACCAAAAATTGTAACCACCACAAAGGGATAGACGCAGTGCAGCAGACGTGTGGGAAATGCAACCATAAAGCAATCAAATGTCATGCCAATGCTATTGAAAGCATGTTCCCATAGATTATACAGCTCACCAGCGCCATCGTCCATAGCTATCGAAAGTGTTTAGACTTATATGTGCACATATGTACAATATTATGATTAAGGCAGACCACTTACATGGATAGAGCGCTGCCCAATATACCACTGTTACCATCATGGACAATGCGGATGTGCTATAATGCGCTGCCCAGTAGATCTTTAGGGATAAGCTGCCAGGTGCTAAAATTGTTAAGTATTTTAGTATAGCTAAAATCTGGTCTTTACGACGAGCTATTATCATTAGATGATATACAGATGTATGCAATGACATACAAGCTGAATTTTAGTTTCCATGTCGATTTGTTGATATGATAGATCCTGTTCAAGTCATGCAACGCTTTCCATACCTCCAATAATAAATCTTGGTTTTAAAATAGAAAAAAATTTGGTAATAAATAATTTCAAACACACCATAAGTCGCTGACCAAACTAGAGAAAGATGACTTTTTGGCCTGCCCTATTTTGAACTTTAAACCTTCTAACTTTCACATATTTTAACAAGTAATCATCTAGGTATTGCTAATATTTATCACCTATAGCATTATGGCCACTTTCAACGTATGTTTAGCATTATTTCTTATCTGTCAAAATGTTGAGCGCCTTCAATGACTGGGCTCTTTTTTTTATTGATCAAAATCAGCTTCTAAACGAAATTTAAAAAATCATTGTATAATAACTCGCTAAAAAGTTTGATCTGCCTCAAATAAGTAAATTCAATCATCAATGACTCCTTGCACCCAATCTTGCTTACCAAAATAGTTGGGGTTGCAATAGTAAATGGTAGCCAAAACGGCGCCAAACGTGGATGTAAACCAGCACAGAGTAAAGCCCCAATCGGTCATGTAGATAAACCAACGTCCTCCGTAAAAGGTCTGCACACAGCTGCCAATAACGCCAGCCGTAAAAAATGCCGCCAAGAGCCAACGATATATAAGCCAAAAAATCGAACGATCTCCACGCTGCCACTGAGAGCGACAAAAGTCCGCGGGCTGCTCATGATGCAGTGAGAATTTGGAACGCTGGAACTGCTGAGCCAGCGGCAGGCAACAACGCTGACAGCACGTGGCATCTTCACTCATGCCGTCTGGTCGGGATTAGAATATCTTGCAGCTGCTTGGCTTAACGTTTGAAATTAAACTAATATCAGCGCGTTTGACATTGGAGGCAAAAATTGGCAGAAAAAGTTATCGCCCTAGACCACTCAGTGTTTGTTTTTTTTTTACCATTCTTATCAAGTGATTTGTATAACCACAAAGCGTTTACAAAACATAAACCCTGTGATAAGAGTTTGAACTAATGCAATGTATAGTTTGTGATTGGACATGACTATGATTGACAGAAGCACTTGTCGGTCAAGCTGGAGGGCAAATTGACGTTCATGACAATGGGAATATGGCAGCTGCTCCATGGGAATTTTCTCACGCTTAATCTATATCAAATTGAGGTGACAATGCAGAAGTTTATTTTAAGGGTAGCTCAATTTCTTGATTATGTTTATTATCTATGACGTAATGATAAGAACGTTATGTCGCTTATCAAACATATATGTGAAATCTTTATCTATGAGGATACTCATTAAATCTTGCACTTTTTTGTGATGAAGGTTTGCTAACTTACCTTAGCCACAGAGTATCTAGCATCTGTCTCGCAAAAGATCTATATATTCTTAACACTATACAATTATTTGGAGTTTTTCCCCTACGCCCTTTTGGGTCAAGACTAAACTAGATTAAGAGTACTCTAGGCGTAGCAGACCATAAGATCCCTATACCAAAATGCTTATCAAAACCATATGTCCCACATACGTCTGCGTCTAAGAGATCACAAGCCAACCCTACTAAAGTCATCCATTTGGAATTTGACACATTTATTCGTTATTGCATATATGTATATTTTATATGATCTAAAAAATTATAAAAACTTCAAGAGATATACATAGGTTCAAATACATACATCAATTTGGGACCCTTACCCAACAAACTGCAAAAATATGCCACATAGAGAGCTAGATTCTAGATTCATCATAGATAGTATAAAGACTAGGGTTACCAGATGGTTCGAGTGAAAAAGCGGACATTCCACAACCGATCGGAAAATAGACATAGAAGAGAGGACGAAATACAAAAACATTCAGAAAAATCGCTCACAAAAAAATTTAGTATAATTTTAGGGGGGTTCTCTTGGGACAGAAAATATGATTTTAAGACTTCAAAAATTTTCAAAATGCGCTCAACTGCGGGTTTGTTTTAGTACTCTGATTCACTTTTGTTGAAAATATACTTAAATACTTGGTAAAAGACATGAAAAGATGTATAACAAAAGTTAATCGGTCTAATCGAGCGAAAAAAGCTAACATCTCTGCAAAAAAACGAACAAGCGAACACGGGACAGAAATAATAGAGGCTCATGTGAGCCTGATCAACAACAAATTACTGACGTCTTAAAAATTCGCGTACGCCCGTCCAT